>CAJRSG010006013.1:137364-152698 GCA_907169655.1 Acomys percivali
AAGCTGCACACTTCTGGGATGCGTATGGGGAACTACACCCGAAACGTATTTTTTGCCTAAAGAGACTTGCATTAGAACGCATTAGTTTTGCTTATCTGCGCAGTAGTACAGATTCTGAGTACGTAAGTGTATTTGATGAAATCAGCATTTCTCTTGCTTCCCTGTGAGTAGGGAAGCTCAGGTTTAGTCACAGGAGCTCCCACAAGTGTTTCCTCAGTGTGTTCACACTTGCTTAGAAACAGTGTGTTTGCTAGGAGAAACAGGCGTTACTGTGCCGTTTCAGCCTTCAGCAAATACATGTGTAGAACGACTGTGCTAGGAGAAACGACACATTCTCGACGTTTTCTAACTCAGAGAACAAGCTGCACACTTCTGTGATGCGTATGGGGAACTGCACCCGAAACGTGTTTTTTGCCTAAAGAGACTTGCATTAGAACGCATTAGTTTTGCCATCTGCGCAGTAGTACTGATTCTGAGTATGTAAGTGTGTCTGGTGAAATCAGAATTTCTCTTGCTTCCCTGTGAGTAGTGAAACTGAGGTTTAGTCACAGGAGCTCCCACTAGTGTTTCCTCATTGTGTTCACATTTGCCTAGAAAGAGTGTGTTTGGCAGTAGAAACAGGCGTTACTGTGCCGTTTCAGCCTTCAGCAAATACATTTGTAGAAGGACAGTGCTAGAAGAAACGACAGTTACTCGACGTTTTCTAACTTAAGGACCAAGCGGCAAACTTCTGGGATGCGTATGGCGAACTAGTCCCAAAACTGGTTTTTTGCCTACAGAGACTTGCAATAGAACGCATTAGTTTTGCCTATCTGAGAAGTAGTACAGATTCTGAATACATAAGTGTGTTTGGTGTAATCAGCATTTCTCTTACTTCCCTGTGAGTAGGGAAGCTCAGGTTTAGTCACAGGAGCTGCCACAAGTGTTTCCTCAGTGTGTTCACATTTGCGTAGAAACAGTGTATTTGTTAGGAGAAACAGGTTTTACTGTCCCGTTTCAGCATTCAGCAAATATATGTGTAGAACACAGTGCTAGCAGAAACGACAGTTTCTCAATGTTTTCTAACTCAGGGTACAAGCTGCACACTTCTGGGATGAGTATGGGGAACTAGGCTCGAAAAGTTATTTTTGCCTAAAGACACTTGCATTAGAACGCAGTAGTTTTGCCTATTTGAGCAGTAGTACTGATTCTGAGTACGTAAGTGTGTCTGGTGAAACCAGAATTTCTCTTGCTTCCCTGTGAGTAGTGAAGCTGAGGTTTAATCACAGGAGCTCCCACTAGTGTTTCCTCATTGTGTTCACATTTGCCTAGAAAGAGTGTGTTTGGCAGGAGAAACAGGCGTTACTGTTCCGTTTCAGCCTTCAGCAAATACATGTGTAGAAGGACAGTGCTAGCAGAAACGACAGTTTCTCGACGTTTTCTAACTCAGGGAACAAGCTGCACAATTCGGGGAAGAGTATGGGGAAGTAGGCCCGAAACGGCTTTTGCCTAAAGAGACTTGCATTAGAACGCATTAGTTTTGCCTATCTGAGCAGTTGTACAGATTCTGAGTATGTAAGTGTGTTTGATGAAATCAGCATTTCCCTTGCTTCCCTGTGAGTAGGGAAGCTCAGGTTTAGTCTCAGGAGCTCCCACAAATTTTTCCTCAGTGTGTTCACATTTGCTTTGAAACAGTGTGTTTGCTAGGAGAAACAGGCGTTACTGTGCCATTTCATCCTTCAGCAAATAGATGTGTAGAAGGAGAGTGCTAGCAGAAATGATAGTTTCTCGACGTTTTCTAATTCACGGAAGAAGCTGCACACTTCTGGGATGCGTATGAGGAACTTGGCCCGAAACGGGTTTTTTGCCTTAAGAGACTTGCTTTAGAACACATTAGTTTTGCCTATCTGCGCAGTAGTACAGATTCTGAGTACGTAAGTGTGTTTGATGAATTCAGCATTTCTCTTACTTCCCTGGGAGTAAAGAAACTCAGGTTTAGTCACAGGATCTCCCACAAGTGTTTGCTCAGTGTTTTCAAATTTGCTTAGAAACAGTGTGTTTGCTAGGAGAAACAGGCCCTACTGTGCCGTTTCAGCCTTCAGCAAATACATGTGTAGAAGGACAGTGCTAGCAGAAACTTCAGTTTCTCGACGTTTTCTAACTCAGGGAACAAGCTGTACACTTCGGGGATGCATATGGGGAACTTGGCCCGAAACGGGTTTTTTGCCTAAAGTGACTTGCATTAGAAAGCATTAGTTTTGCCTATTCTGCGCAGTAGTACAGATTCTGAGTACGTAAGTGTCTTTGATGTAATCTTTATTTTCTCTTGGTTCCCTGTGAGTAGGGAAGCTCAGGTTTAGTCAAAGAAGCTATCACAAACATTTCCTCAGTGTGTTCCTATTTGCTTTAAAACAGTGTGTTTGCTAGGAGAAATAGGGCTTACTGTGCCATTTCAGCCTTCTGCACATACATGTGTAGAAGGACAGTGCTAGCAGAAATGACAGTTTCTCGACGTTTTCTAACTCAGGGAAGAATCTGCACACTTCTGGGATGCGTATGGGGAACTGCACCCGAAACGGGTTTTTTGCCTAAAAGACTTGCATTAGAAGACATTAGTTTTGCCTATCTACTTAGTAGTACAGATTCTGAGTATGTAAGTGTGGTTGATGAAATCAGCATTTCTCTTGCTTCCCAGTGAGTAGTGAAGCTCAGGTTTAGTCACTGGAGCTCCCACAAGTGTTACTCGGTGTGTTCACATTTGCTTAGAAACAGTGTGTTTGCTAGGAGAAACAGGTGTTACTGTGCCGTTTCAGCCTTCAGCAAATACATATGTAGAAGGACCGTGCTTGCAGCAACGACAGTTTCTCGACGTTTTCTAACTGAGGGAACAAGCAACACACTTCTGGGATGCGTATGAGGAAATAGGCCCGAAACGAGTTTTTGCCTAAAGAGACTTGCATAGAACGCATTAGTTTTGCCTATCTGCGCAGTAGTACAGAATCTGGGTACGTAAGTGTGTTTGATGAAATCAGCATTTCCCTTGCTTCCCTGTGATGAAGGAAGGACAGGTGTCCTCACAGGAGCTCACACAAATGTTTCCTCAGTGTGTTCACATTTTCTTAGAAACAGTGTGTTTGGAAGAGAAACAGGCATTACTGAGCCATTTCAGCCTTCAGTAAATATATGTGTAGAAGGACAGTGCTAGCAGAAAAGACAGTTTCTCAATGTTCTCTAACTCAGTGTACAAGCTGCACACTTCTGGGATGCGTATGAGGAAGTAGGCTCGAAAAGTTATTTTTGCCTAAAGAGACTTGCACTAGAACGCAGTAGTTTTGCCTATCTGAGCAGTAGTACAGATTCTGAGTACGTAAGTGTGTCTCGTGAAATCAGAATTTCTCCTGCTTCCCTGTGAGTAGGGAAGCTCAGGTTTTGTCACAGGAGCTCCCACAAATGTTTTGTCAGTGTGTTCTCATTTACTTAGAAACAGTGTGTTTGGAGGAGAAACGGGAGTTACTGAACCATTTCAGCCTTCAGGAAATACATGTGTCGAAGGACAGTGCTAGCAGAAACGACATTTTCTCGACATTTTCTAACTAAGGGAACAAGCTGTACACTTCAGGGATGCGTATGGAGAACTTGGCCTGAAACGGGTTTTTTCCTAAAGAGACTTGCATTAAAACGCATTAGTTTTGTTTATCGGAGCTTTAGTACATATTCTGAATATGTAAGTGTGTTTGATAAAATCAGCATTTTTCCTGTTTCCTTGTGAGTAGGGAAGATCAGGTTTAGTCACAGGAGCTCCCACAAGTGTTTACTCAGTGTGTTCACATTTGCTTAGAAACACTCTGTTTGCTAGAAGAAACAGGCGTTACTGTGCCGTTTCAGCCTTCAGCAAATACATGGGTAGAAATACAGTGCTGGCAGAAATGACATTTTCTCAACGTTTTCTAACTCAGGGAACAAGCTGCACACTTCTGGGATGTGTATGGGGAACTGCACCCGAAATGGGTTTTTAACCTAAAGAGACTTGCATTAGAACGCGTTAGTTTTGCCTATCTGAGCTGTAGTACATATTCTGAGTATGTAAGTGTGTTTGATGAAATCAGAATTTTTCCTGCTTCCCTGTGAGTAGGGAAGCTCAGGTTTAGGCACAGGAACTCCCAAAAGTGTTTCCTCAGTGTGTTCACATTTGCTTAGAAACACTGTGTTTTCTAGAAGAAACAGGCGTTACTGTGCCGTTTCAGCCTTCAGCAAATACATGTCTAGAAGGACAGTGCTGGCTGAACCGACAGTTTCTGCCAGGTTTTCTATCTAGGGAACAAGCTGCACACTTCGGAGATGCGTATGATTAACTAGGCCCGAAACGGGTTTTTTGCCTAAACAGGCTTTCATTATAACACATTAGTTTTGCCTATCTGAGCAGTAGTACAGATTCTGAATATGTAAGTGTGTTTGATGCAATCAGCATTTCTCTCGCTTCCCTGTGAGTAGGGAAGCTCAGGTTTAGTCACAGGAGCTCCCACAAGTGTTTCCTCAGTGTGTTCACATTTGCTTAGAAACAGTGTGTTTGCTAGGAGAAACAGGCGTTACTGTGCTGTTTCAACCTTCAGCAAATACATGTGTAGAAGGACAGTGCTAGCAGAAACTTCAGTTTCTCGACGTTTTCTAACTCAGGGAAGAATCTGCACACTTCTGGGATGCCTATGGGGAACTGCACCCGAAACGGGTTTTTTGCCAAAAAAGTCTTGCATTAGAAGACATTAGTTTTGCCTATCTACTTAGTAGTACAGATTCTGAGTATGTAAGTGTGTTTGATGAAATCAGCATTTCTCTTGCTTCCCAGTGAGTAGGGAAGCTCAGGTTTAGTCACTGCAGCTCCCACAAGTGTTTACTCTGTGAATCACATTTGCTTAGAAACAGTGTGTTTGTTAGGATAAACAGGTGTTACTGTGCCGTTTCAGCCTTCAGCAAATACATATGTAGAAGGACAGTGCTAGCAGAAACGACAGTTTCTCAACGTTTTCTAACTCAGGGAACAAGCTACACACTTCTGGGATGCGTATGCGGAAATAGGCCCGAAACGGGTTTTTTGCCTAAAGAGACCAGCATAAAACGCATTAGTTTTGACTGTCTGCGCAGTAGTACAGAATCTGAGTACATAAGTGTGTTTGATGAAATCAGCATTTCCCTTCCTTCCCTGTGAGGAGGGAAGCTCAGGTGTCCTCACAGGAGCTCCCACAAATGTTTCCTCAGTGTGTTCATATTTGCTTAGAAAGAGTGTGTTTGGAAGAGAAACAGGCATTACTGAGCCATTTCAGCCTTCAGCAAATATATGTGTAGAAGGACAGTGCTAGCAGAAAAGACAGTTTCTCAATGTTCTCTAACTCAGTGTACAAGCTGCACACTTCTGGGATGCGTACGAGGAACTAGGCTCGAAAAGTTATTTTTGCATAAAGAGACTTGCATTAGAACGCGTTAGTTTTGCCTATCTGCGCAGTAGTACAGATTCTGAGTACGTAAGTGTGTCTAGTGAAATCAGAATTTCTCTTGCTTCCCTGTGAGTAGTGAAGCTCAGGTTTAGTCACTGGAGCTTCCAAAAGTGTTTCCTCAGTGTGTTCACATTTGCTTAGAAACAGTGTGTTTGCTAGGAGAAACAGGCGTTACTGTGCCGTTTCAGCCTTCAGCAAATACATGTGTAGAAGGACAGTGCCAGCAGAAACCACAGTTTCTCTACGTTTTCTAACTCAGGGAACAAGCTGCACACTTCTGGGATGCTTATGGGGAACTGCACCCGAAACGTGTTTTTTGCCTGAAGAGACTTGCATTAGAACGCATTAGTTTTGCCTATCTGCGCAGTAGTACACATTCTGAGAATGTACGTGTGTTTGATGAAATCAGCATTTCTCTTGCTTCCCTGTGAGTAGGGAAGCTCAAGTTTAGTCACAGGAGCTCCCACAAGTGTTTCCTCAGTGTGTTCACATTTGCTTAGAAACAGCGTGTTCGCTAGGAGAAACAGGCATTACTGTGCCGTTTCAGCCTTCAGCAAATACATGTGTAGAAAAACAGTGCTAGCAGAAACATCAATTTCTCGAAGTTTTCTAGCTTAGGGAACAAGCTGCACACTTCTGGGATGCGTATGGGGAACTGCACCCGAATCGGGATTTTTGCCTAATGAGACTTTCTTTAGAACGCATTAGTTTTGCCTATCTGCACAGTAGTAGATTCGATTACGTCAGTGTGTTTGATGAAATCAGCATTTCTCTTGCTTCCCTGTGAGTAGGGAAGCTCAGGTTTAGTCACAGGAGCTCCCACAAGTTTTTCCTCAGTGTGTTCACATTTGCTTAGAAACAGTGTGTTTGCTAGTAGAAACAGGCGTTACTGTGCCGTTTCAGCCTTCAGCAATTACATGTGTAGAAGGACAGTGCTAGCAGAAACGACAGTTTCTCGACGTTTTCTAACTCAGGGAACAAGTTGCACACTTCTGGGGTGCCTATGGCGAACTTGGCCAGAAACGGGTTTTTTGCCTAAAGAGACTTGCAGTAGAACGCATTTTTTTACCCTTTTCGAATATTACTGATTCTGAGTACGTAAGTGTGTTTGATGAAATCAGCATTTCTCTTGCTTCCCTGTGAGTAGGGAAGCTCAGGTATAGTCACAGGAGCCCCCACAAATGTTTCCTCAGAGTGTTCACATTTGCTTAGAAACAGTGTGTTTGCTAGGAGAAACAGGCGTTACTGTGCCGTTTCATCCTTCAGCAATTATATGTGTAGAAGGACACTGCTAGCAGAAACGACAGTTTCTCGACGTTTTCTAACTCAGGGAAAAAGCTGCACACTTCTGGGATGCGTATGGGTAACTGCACCCGAAATAGGTTTTTTGCCTAAAGACACTTGCATTAGGATGCATTAGTTTTGCCTATCTGCGCAGAAGTACAGATTCTGAGTACGTAAGTGTGTTTGATGATATCAACCTTTCTCTTGCTTCCCTGTGAGTAGGGAAGCTCAGGTTTAATCACAGGAGCTCCCACAGGTGTTTCATCAGTGTGTTCACATTTGCATAGAAACAGTGTATTTGCTAGGAGAAACAGGCATTACTGTGCCTTTTCAGCCTTCAGCAAATACATGTGTAGAAGGACAGTGCTAGCAGAAACGACAGTTTCTCGACGTTTTCTAACTCAGGGAAAAAGCTGCACACTTCTGGGATGCGTATGGGGAACTGCACCCGAAATAGGTTTTTTGCCTAAAGAGACTTGCATTAGAACGCATTAGTTTTGCCTATCTGAGCAGTAGTACAGATTCTGAGTACGTAAGTGTGTTTGATGAAATCATCATTTCTCTTGCTTCCCTGTGAGTAGGGAAGACCAGGTTTAGTCACAGGAGCTCTCACAGGTGTTTCCTCTGTGTGTTCATATTTGCTTAGAAACAGTGTATTTGCAAGGAGAAACAGGCGTTACTGTGCCGTTTCAGCCTTCAGAAAATACATGTGTAGAAGGACAGTGCTAGCAGAAATGACAGTTTCTCGACGTTTTCTAACTCAGGGAACAAGCTGCAAACTTCTGCGATGCGTATGGGGAACTGCACCCGAAACGGGTTTTTTGCCTAAAGAGACTTGCATTAGAACGCATTAGTTTTGCCTATCAGCGCAGTAGTACAGATTCTGAGTACAAAAGTGTATTTAATGTAATCATCATTTCTCTTGCCTCCCTGTGAGTAGGCAAGCTCAGGTTTAGTCAAAGGAGCTCACACAAATATTTCCTCAGTGTGTTCACATTTGCTTAGAAACAATGTGTTTGCTAGGAGAAACTGGCATTACTGTGCCGTTTCATCCTTCAGCAAATACATGTGTAGAAGGACAGAGCTAGCAGAAATGACATTTTCTCGACGTTTTCTAACTCGGAGAACAAGCTGCACACTTCTGGGATGTGTATGGGGAATTGCACCAGAAACGTGTTTTTTGCCTAAAGAGACTTGCATTAGAACGCATTAGTTTTGCCTATCTGCGCAGTAGTACAGATTTTGAGTACGTAAGTGTGTTTGATGAAATCAGCATTTCTCTTGCTTCCCTGTGAGTAGGGAAGCTCAGGTTTAGTCACATTAGCTCTCACAAGTGTTTCCTCAGTGTGTTCACATTTGCTTAGTAACAGTTTGTTTGCAAGGAGAAACAGGAGTTACTCTGCCGTTTCAGCCTTCAGCAAATACATGTGTAGAAGGACAGTGCTAGCAGAAACAACAATTTCTCGACGTTTTCTAACTCAGGGAACAAGCTGCACACTTCTTTTTTTTTAATTACTTTATTCTTGTTACATCTCTATGGTTATCCCATCCTTTTTATCCTTCCATTCTCCCCTCCCTCCCATTTTCCCCTTATCCCCCCCTATAACTGTTCCTCAGAATGATTACCTCCTTCTCTATATGCTCATAGGGTATCAAGTCTCTTCTCAGTGACCTGCTCTCCTTCATTTGAGTGCTACTAGGTTTCCCCCATCAGGGGACATAGTCAAATGTGAGGCACCAGATTACTTTAGAAAGTCAAATCCCTCTCTCCACTCAAGTGTGGAGACTGCCCTGTCCATGGGCTAGATCAGGGTAGGGGTTTAAACTTTACTGCCTGTATTGTCCTTGGCTAGGGCCTTTGTTTGAGCATGACCCCATGACCCAAATCTGCCTATCATAATGTTCTACTTGTAGGTTTCTAGGACCCACTGGATCCTTCTGCATTGCTATTCTCCCATTGTTCTCTCATCTAGAGTCCCAATAGGATGTCCTCCCCTCGGTCTCAGATTCCTGGTAAGGGAAGGCTTTCATGGAACATGCCCATTGGGCTAGTATGCAGATATAAGTGAGTATATACCATTTGAGTGTTTCTGCTTCTGGGTTAACTCACTCATTATGATCATCTCTAGCTCAATCCATTTGTCCACAAATTTCGGGAATTCCTTGTTTTTAATAGCTGAGTAGTATTCCATAGTGTATATGTACCACAGTTTCTTTATCCATTCTTCTACTGAGGGACATTTAGGCTGTTTCCATGATCTGGCTATTATGAATAAGGCTGCTATGAACATGGTTGAGCAAATTTTCTTGCTGTGTCCTGGTGCATCTTCTGCGTATATTCCAAGGAGTGGAATAGCTGGGTCTTGAGGAAGCCCTATTCCCAATTTTCTGAGATAGCACCAGATAGATTTCCAAAGTGTTTGTACTCGTCTGCATTCCCACCAGCAATGAAGGAGTGTACCTCTCTCCCCACATCCTCTCCAGCATGTGGTGTCGCTTGAGTTTTTGATCTTAGCCATTCTGATGGGTGTAAGATGGAATCTCAGAGTTGTTTTGATTTGCATTTCCCTGATGACTAAGGAGGTTGAGCATTTCTTTAAGATTTTCTCAGCCATTTGATATTCTTCTGTTGAGAATTCGCTGCTTAGTTAAAAGCCTCATTTCTCAATTGGGTTATTTGGTTTGGTGGTGTTTAATATCTTGAGTTCTTAATATATTTTGGATATTAGATTTTTGTCAGATGTAGGGTTGGTGAAGATCTTTTCATAGTCTGTAGGCTGTCGCTTTGTTCTCTTGACCGTGTCTCTAGCCTTAGAGAAGCTTCTCAGCCTCATGAGGTCCCATTTATTAATTGTTGACATTAAGGCCTGGGCTGTTGGTGTTCTGTTCAGGAAGTTGTCTCCTGTGCCAATATGTTCCAGGCTCTTCCCCACTTTTTCTGCTAAGTGACTTAGTGTCTCTGGTTTTATGTTGAGGTCTTTAATCCACTTGGATTTGAGTTTTGAAGCTGCACACTTCTGGGATGCGAATGGGGAACTGCACCAGAAACGGGTTTTTTCCTAAAGAGACTTGCATTAGAACGCATTAGTTTTGCCTATCGGCGCAGAAGTTCAGATTCTGAGTACGTAAGTGTGTTTGATGAAATCAGCATTTCTCTTGCTTCCCTGTGAGTAGGGAAGCTCAGGTTTAGTCACCTGAGCTCCCACAAGTGTTTAGTCAGTGTGTTCACATTTGCTTAGAAACACTATGTTTGCTAGGAGAAACAGGCGTTACTGTGCCGTTTCAGCCTTCAGCAAATACAAGTGTAGAAGGACAGTGCTAGCAGAAACGACAGTTTCTCGACGTTTTCTAACTCAGGGAACAAGCTGCACACTTCTGGGATGCGTATGAGGAACTGCACAAGAAACGGGTTTTTGCCAAAAGAGACTTGCATTAGAACGCATTAGTTTTGCCTATCTGCGCAGTAGTACAGATTCTGAGTACGTTAGTGTGTTTGATGAAATCAGCATATCTCTTGCTTCCCTGTGAGTAGGGAAGCTCAGGTTTAGTCACAGGAGCTCCCACAAGTGTTTCCTCAGTGTGTTCACATTTGCTTAGAAACAGTGTGTTTGCTAGGAGAAACAGGCGTTAATGTGCCGTTTCAGCCTTCAGCAAAAACATCTGTAGAAGGACAGTGCTAGCAGAAACTACAGTTTCTCGATGTTTTCTAACTCAGGGAACAAGCTGCACACTTCTGGGATGCCTATGGGGAACTGCAACAGAAACGGGTTTTTTCCTATAGAGACTTGCATTAGAACGCATTAGTTTTGCCTATCTGCGCAGTAGTATAGATTCTGAGTACGTAAGTGTTTTTGACGAATTCTGCACTTCTCTTGCTTCCCTGTGAGTAGGGAAGCTCAGGTTTAGTCGCAGTAGCTCCCACAAGTGTTTCCTCAGTGTGTTCACATTTGCTTAGAATCAGTGTGTTTGCTAGGAGAAACAGGCGTTACTGTGCCATTTCAGCCATCAGCAAATACATGTGTAGAAAGACAGTGCTAGCAGAATCGACAGTTCCTCGACGTTTTCTAACTCAGGAAACAAGCTGCACACTTCTGGGAAGCGTATTTGGAACTGAACCAGAAACGGGTTTTTTGCCTAAAGAGACATGCATTAGAATGCATTAGTTTTGCCTATCTGCGCAGTAGTACAGATTCTGAGTACGTAAGTGTGTTTGATGAAATCAGCATTTCTCTTACTTCCCTGTGAGTAGGGAAGCTCAGGTTTAGTCACAGGAGCTCCCACAAGTGTTTCCTCTGTGTGTTCAAATTTGCTTAGAAACAGTGTGTTTGCTAGGAAAAACAGGCGTTAATGTTCCGTTTCAGTCTTCAGGAAAAACATCTGTAGAAGGACAGTGCTAGCAGAAACGATAGTTTCTCGATGTTTTCTAACTCAGGGAACAAGCTACACACTTCTGGGATGCCTACGGGGAACTGCACCAGAAACGGGTTTTTTCCTAAAGAGACTTGCATTAGAACACATTAGTTTTGCCTATCTGCGCAGTAGTACAGATTCTGAGTACGTAAGTGTGTTTGATGAATTCCGCAGTTCTCTTGCTTCCCTGTGAGTAGGGAAGCTCAGGTTTAGTCACAGGAGCTCCCACAAGTGTTTCCTCAGTGTGTTCACATTTGCTTAGAAACAGTGTGTTTGCTAGGAGAAACAGGCATTAATTTGCCATCTCAGCTTTCAGCAAATACATGTGTAGAAGTACAGTGCTAGCAGAAACGACAGTTTCTCGACGTTTTCTAACTCAGGGAACAAGCTGCACACTTCTGGGTTCCGTATGGGGAACTTGGACCGAAACAGGTTTTTTGCCTAAAGAGACTTGCATTAGAACGCATTAGTTTTGCCTTTCTGCGCAGTAGTACAGATTCTGAGTACGTTAGTGTGTTTGATGAAACCAGTATTTCTCTTGCTTCCCTGTGAGTAGGGAAGCTCAGGTTTAGTCACAGGAGCTCCCCCAAGTGTTTCCTCAGTGTGTTCACATTTCCTTAGAAACAGTGTGTTTGCTAGGAGAAACAGGAATTAATTTGCCATCTCAGCCTTCAGCAAATACATGTGTAGAAGTACAGTGCTAGCAGAAATGACAGTTTCTCGACATTTTCTAACTCAAGGAACAAGCTACACACTTCTGGGTTGCGTATGGGGAACTTGTCCCGAAACGGTTTTTTTGCTTAAAGAGACTTGCATTAGAACGCATTATTTTTGCCTATCTTCGCAGTAGTACAGATTCTGAGTACATAGGTGTGTTTGATGAAATCAGCATTTCTCTTGCTTCCCTGTAAGTAGGGAAGCTCAGGTTTAGTCGCAGTAGCTCCCACAAGTGTTTCCTTAGTGTGTTCACATTTGCTAAGAAACAGTGTGTTTGCTAGGAGAAACAGGCGTTAATGTTCCGTTTCAGCCTTCAGCAAATACATGTGTAGAAAGACAGTGCTAGCAGAAACGACAGTTTCTCGACGTTTTATAACTCAGGGAACAAGCTGCACACTTCTGGGAAGCGTATATGGAACTGAACCAGAAAAGGGTTTTTTGCCTAAAGAGACATGCATTAGAACGCATTAGTTTTGCCAATTTGCGCAGTAGTACATATTCTGAGTACGTAAGAATGTTTGATGAAATCAGCATTTCTCTTGCTTCCCTGTGAGTAAGGAAGCTCAGATTTAGTCACAGGAGCTCTCACAAGTGTTTCCTCAGTGTGTTCACATTTGCTTAGAAACAGTGTGTTTGCTATTAGAAAAAGGCGTTACTGTGCCGTTTCAGCCTTCAGCAAATACATGTGTAGAAGGACAGTGCTAGCAGAAACGACAGTTTCTTAACATTTTCTAACTCAGGGAATAAGCTGCACACTTCTGGGATGCGTATGGGGAACATGGCCCGATACGTGTTTTTTGCCTAAAGAGACTTGCATTACAACGCATTAGTTTTACCTATCTGCGCAGTAGTACAGATTCTGAGTACGTAAGTGTGTTTGATGAAATCAGCATTTCTCTTGCTTCCCTGTGAGTAGGCAAGCTCAGGTTTAGTCACAGGAGCTCCCACAAGTGTTTCCTCAGAGTTGTCACATTTGCTTAGAGACAGTGTGGTTGCTGGGAGAAACAGGCTTTACTGTGCCCTTTCAGCCTACAGGAAATACATGTGTAGAAGGACAGTGCTAGCAGAAACGACAGTTTCTCGACGTTTTCTAACTCAGGGAACAAGCTACACACTTCTGGGATGCCTATGGAGAACTGCACCGGAAACGGTTTTTTGCCTAAAGAGACTTGCATTAGAACGCATTAGTTTACCTATCTGTGCAGTAGTACAGATTCTGAGTACATGTGTTTGATGAAATCAGCATTTCTCTTTCTTCCCTGAGAGTAGAGAAGCTCAGGTTTAGTCACAGGAGCTCCCACAAGTGTTTCCTCAGTGTGTTCACATTTGCTTAGAAACAGTGTGTTTGGTACGAGAAACAGGCGTTACTGTTCCGTTTCAGCCTTCAGCAAATACATGTGTAGAAGGACAGTGCTAGCCGAAAGGACAGTATCGCGATGTTTTATAACTCAGGGAACAAGCTGCACACTTCTGGGATGCATATGGGGAACCGCACAAGAAACGGGTTTTTTGCCTAAAGAGACTTACTTTAGAACGCATTAGTTTTGCCTATCTGGGCAGTAGTACAGATTCTGAGTACGTAAGTGTGTTTGATGCAATCAGCATTGCTCTTGCTTCCCTGTGAGTAAGGAAGCTCAGATTTAGTCACAGGAGCTCCCACAAGTGTTTCCTCAGAGTGTTCACATTTGCTTAGAAACAGTGTGGTTGGTGGGAGAAACAGGCTTTACTGTGCCCTTTCAGCCTTCAGGAAATACATGTGTAGAAGGACAGTGCTAGCAGAAACGACAGTTTCTCGATGTTTTCTAACTCAGGGAACAAGCTACACACTTCTGGGATGCCTATGGAGAACTGCACCGGAAACGGTTTTTTGCCTAAAGAGACTTGCATTAGAACGCATTAGTTTTGCCTATCTGTGCAGTAGTACAGATTTTGAGTACATGTGTTTGATGAAATCAGCATTTCTCTTTCTTCCCTGTGAGTAGGGAAGCTCAGGTTTAGTCACAGGAGCTCCCACAAGTGTTTCCTCAGTGTGTTCACATTTGCTTAGAAACAGTGTGTTTGCTACGAGAAACAGGCGTTACTGTGCAGTTTCAGCCTTCAGCAAATACATGTGTAGAAGGACAGTGCTAGCCGAAAGGACAGTATCGCGATGTTTTATAACTCAGGGAACAAGCTGCACACTTCTGGGATGCATATGGGGTACCGCACAAGAAACGGGTTTTTTGCCTAAAGAGACTTACTTTAGAACGCATTAATTTTGCCTATCTGGGCAGTAGTACAGATTCTGAGTACGTAAGTGTGTTTGATGCAATCAGCATTTCTCTTGCTTCCCTGTGAGTAAGGAAGCTCAGATTTAGTCACAGGAGCTCCCACAAGTGTTTCCTCAGTGTGTTCACATTTGCTTAGAAACAGTGTGTTTGCTAGCAGGAACAGGCGTTACTGTGCCGTTTCAGTCTTTAGGAAATACATGTGTAGTAGGACTGTGCTAGCAGAAATGACAGTTTCTCAACGTTTTCTAGCACAGCGAACAAGCTGCACACTTCTGGGATGCGTATGGGGAACTGAACGCGAAACGGGTTTTTTGCCTAAAGAGACTTTCATTAGAACGCATTAGATTTGCCCATATGAGCAGTTGTACAGATTCTGAGTACATATGTGTGTTTGATGAAATCAGCATTTCTCTTGCATCCCTGTGAGTAGCGAAGCTCAGGTTTAGTCACAGGAGCTCCCACATGTGTTTCCTCAGTGTGTTCACATTTGCCTGGAGATGCCTGGAAGTCTGTGGGAGGTGCCTGGAGATCTGTGGGAGGAGCTGTGGGCTTCTGGGCTTAGCCCAGAAGCCCGGGGACGTGTCTGTAAGTGTCTAGGCATGTCCTTAGTGTCTGTGGGCAGTGTTTGGAGGTCTGTGGGAGGTGCCTGGAGGTCTGTGGGCGGTGCCTGGAGGTCTGGGGGAGGTGCCTGGAGGTCTGTGGAAGGAGCTACAAGTGCCTAGGCCTATCCTAAAAATTTATTTTTTTTTCAAAAATTTTTTTTCAACGCCACTCCGCATCCCCCCTCCCGAAAATTTTTCTGGACTCTTTTTTTTTATACAGGCAATTTTTATACAGGTATTTTTTATACTGGGATTTTTTTATACATGGGCCCCCTGTGCAAATTGGGGTCATTTTTGAGGGATCCGAGGGGGTACGAGGGGATCCGGAGGGTCTGAGGAGTGGAGGGGTCGCCATTATTTATTTATTTCTGTGACTTCACTTCCTGGATACGTCCCTCCCCCTGACGTCACTTCCTGGAGTCGGGCCTCCCCAGAAGTGACGCGGTGGAGACCCTCCGCCCACCCGCGGGGGCTGCTGGGACGGAGGACGAGGAAACTCCGTGCCTCTGTCACTTCTGCTTCCTGGGGGACGGCTTATGTCACTTCCAGGTCAGCAGCAGAGGATCCTGGGAGATGGACGGAG
>CAJRSG010006102.1:0-14633 GCA_907169655.1 Acomys percivali
CATGATAGGAAGAAAGAAATTCACCATCACATGAGGCCAGCAGGCACTGTGTACTCCAGGCTTCTCTGCTGTCCTCCCTGGTCTCCAGTGAGTGATGTGTTTCTCCCCTCAGGTGCTCCACAACGCTGTACTGGAAGTAGCTGAGACAAGTGAAAATGGAAGGGCCAGCACAGTACCCAAAAACACCTTCCCCTCCCAAATTGAAGCCTACATGACTGTGGACAAGCCATTTATTTTCCTTATCACTAGCACAGACTTTCAGAATATCTACCTTATGGGCAAGCTCACCGACCCGAATCAAGGCTAGACCTTCCAAAGAGGCAGGGCTACTACCCAGGATCCAGAGAGTAAGCCTTTATGTGGGTCTCTGTGTGTATTTTGGCCTCCATGCTGTGACTGGTGAAGTCACTCCTGGACTGCACAGTGACCATAACTAACTGTGTGACTCCCACGTGCACAGGAGAGTGTGGGTGCTCAGTGTCATGCTCCCAGACCTCTTGGCAGCACAGCTCATGTTCCTGGACCTGAAATCTGTCTTTACTTCCTATCACTGCCGACTCCTCTCTATCTGCCTCTACCTATAAGCCTGGGCCTGACATATAATCTCAGTCCCGAGTTAGGGTCTAGTTATGTCTGCCTTCAGCTTCTGCAGTCTTGATGGAGCTATACAAGCTTACCAGCCAATCCATGTGCACTTTAGGCCCTGGACCAAAAAGGGGACTTGCTGCCCTGTGTCTATTTGCATCATTTGTGACTACCTGGTGGCCGGTTCCTGTGTCACTCTTTCCCTACTCCAGTTCTGACACCTCCTGCACAGCTATCTACATCTGGCACAGTGTTTGAGCGCTCACTCCTGCAGCTGCATGGAGCCTATTAGGCAGATCAGCTCCTTTCACTCTAGCAATCACACCTAAGGCAAAGGAGCCATTTTCTAAGTTCTCTGCTGACCAACAAACATCACATGTCAGATGGACACCTCTGCTGTCATCACTCAAAATGGAGAGGTTGGAGCAAAGGATCAATAAATGTATACCTGCACAGAAATTGGCTTGACTGTGTTCATTCAGCTCCCGTTGGCATGGGTGTGGCCTCTAGTAACAACAGGGCAGGAGAGATATTCAGTCACACTCTGTGACTCCTGTGTTGGCCCTCTTGACCTACATGCTACTATCAGTCACTTTAATCAAGAAGGAAATTAAAGCAGAGATCTGCTCCACCATGTTTCATGACGCATACCTAGACCAAGTTTCCTGATAACAGGGCTATGCATTCATCAAGCCTGAAATCTGACCCTTAGGCATCAGTGTGGGCATGGACAGGTGGATGATAAAACAAGACTCTAGGTGCTTCACAGAAAGCACTCAAAGGGGCCTGGGATCAGGAGGTCAGCTCTGTGACAAGGTCAGAGAAGGATTACAAGGTGATCAGAAAATCAGAAAGAATATTTTGGGCAGTGCAAAGAACAATGGAGGCATTTCCCAGAATCTGAGAGAAGATCCCTTTGGGAAAAGGGCATAACAGCCACTAGATGGCAAAGGGCCTGGCCCTGTGAGATTCTCCAATGCCTCAGAACCACAGGGAAGTGTTGAGGGTAAATCCGTGTTCCTGTTTTGGGAACATAACTGTGCGGTTACTATGTAAATGACTGGGCTGTGCAGAGGTGGTGGGGATTGTCATTGAGAGCAGTTTCAGAGAACATCAGGCCACATCTGAAGAGAGGAGGAGGTGATACAGCTCACAGGCTTAACCAGTTTAGTGCCCAGATAGTGGAAGAGAGGAGGGCAAGGTGCATTTGGGTTGGGGTGCGGCATGTTCATGAAGAATCTCATGACCCTAGAAACACAGAGAGAGGCCTGGAGACACAGGGCTAAATGTGCATTAGATAGAGACATATCGTATTTTCTGGCCTATAAGAAGACTCCCAACTTTTCCAGTTAAAATATAGAGTTTGGCCGGGTGTGGTGGCTCACGCCTTTAATCCTAGCACTTGGGAAGCAGAGTCAGGTCGACCACAGTGAGTTCAAGGCCAGCTTGGTCTACAATGCAAGGCCAGGACAACTATGAGTACACACAGAGAGACCCCGCATCAAAAACTATATATATATATATATATATATATATATATATATATGACTACCCCTCTTCCAATGCACACACTGTGTAGCATTTTCGAGCATATGATGTCTAATTGCAGGCAGGGCACAGCCAGCCAGGCACTTTGTTAGTACTACTTCAGGTGGTCTAAAATTAGAAACGTTAATGAGCAGCTAAATAACCTAAATGAAATTGGCTCAATATCAATTATGATGATGATGATGATTTTGTTATTTTATACTTTATTCTTTTTAAAAATTTTATTTAAGTAATTTATTCAGATTACATCTCAACCATTATCCCCTCACTTGTATCTTCCCATTTTGCCTCCCTTCCTCTTTCATCATATTCCCCTCCTCTAGATCTGTGACAGAACTGGACCTTGTCTCCCACTCTAAGATCTCTGCCTATCAGATCTCTCCCTGGTAGCCTGCTTACTCTTCCTTTGAGTGTCACCAGATTTCCTCACCAAGGGGAAGTGGTCAAATAGAGGGCACCATAGTTCATGTCAGAGTCAGTCCCATTCTCCCCATAACCATGGAGAATGTGTTGTCCATTGGCTAGATCTGAATAGGGGATCTAGGTTTACTGCATGCTTTGCCCTTTGTTGATACAGTAGCTTGAGCTAACCCACCTGGGTCCAGATCTGCCAGCCTTAATTGTCTTCTTGTAGGTTTCTAGGACCCTCTGGATCCTTCTATTTTCCCATTCTTCCTTACCTCTCACATCTAGAGTCTCAATAGGAAGTCTTAGTATCTATTCCAATCTCTGGCTAAGTGAAGACTTTCAGAGGACATCTCTGCTGGGCTAGTGTCCAATTATAAGTGAGTATATACCATGTATATTTTTCTGGGTATGGATTAATTCACTCAGGATCATCTTCTCTTGTTCCATCCATTTGCCTACAAATTTCAGGATTTCCCTGATTTTAATAGGTGAGTAGTATTCCATAGTGTAAATATACCACAGTTTCTTTATCCATTCTTCTACTGAGGGCTATCTAGGTTGTTTCCAGGTTCTGGCTATTAGGAATAAGGCTGCTATGAACATGGTTGAGCATTCCATCTTACACCCATTTATTATTCTTAATAGCCATATACTATTCTCAATAGCCATAATGGCTTTCTGTACTTTCTCTAAGAAAAAGCAAGAAAAAGAAAAATATGAAGTGTATACAAGTCTTAGAAGGAAAATTACAGGGACTTATAAAAGACACTGACTAAAAGTATTTAGACAAGCCTTAGAAAGATTTACAAATGAGAATAGGAAAAATTTTCACACAGAGAGAGAAGATTTTAGACAAGAGCCTACCATGCCACTACATAATGAAACAGAAAAGGAGTGGTATAAGTATAAGTTTGTTGGAAATGCAGCCTTACTATATCCAGTATCTATACAAGACATACCAGGAGATGATAGGCACCCTCAAAGTTATAATAAATTTGAATGACATCTTATAGATATTAAGATTTGAAGCAATTTATGGAAGTACTCATCTGCTATGGCATGCATTCATCCAAGCTTAAGTAGATGCTAAATTCAGGGTCAACCCAGAACAGGATTAATGTGCAAGGCCTGAAAGAGTTGACATCAGCAACATTGAGGACTGGTCTTTAATTACAACGGCAATCATGGTGGAATGATGAAAAGATTGCCATAGAACAATGAAATCAGGCCAGAGGTATTAATGTTCCTCAGGATCAGTTGCTAGGAGAAGGTCAATATGCTGATTTACAAAGGCAGTATGAATTCAATGATCACACCTTGGCACCACTTTGTCAAGCAGATCTATGTGCTTGAGATAAGGTTGAAGAATGAAGAAAGAGGTCTGGGGTCCTTCACTAAAATTATGAAAGGCCCAAAAGAAGGCTTTACTGAATTTTTGCAGATTGATTTCAGCTATATAGAGAGTAGTGTGAGATTCAGTGGTAAAAAAAGTACTAATTGAAACACATTAAATGTTCAAGAATGACACAGTGAGTGTGCCCTATTTCTCTATCTTCTGGACATGCTCCATTTCCCAGGCCCCATCTCCATCTTAAGTCTCAGAGGTAGGCAGCCATCGAGAGAACAACAGATGAGACCCTTTCCTTAACTCGTGTCCTATTAGAGCCTGGTTGCAGAGGCATGGTCTGCCCTAGGCCCTCCAAGCTCCATCCTGGCAGGGAACTCCATGCTCCCACTCCTGGGTGTGTTCCATCTCCTGGAACCCCACCCCAACTTGCAATCCTAAAGATCAGAACCCAGCAGGAATGAACAGAGCCTGCCAGAAGAGGCTTGGTCTTCTACTGGCCACATGTGCCATATCCCCTCCCTCAATATTCCTCTCATATCATCTCCCTGGCACACCCTGTTTTCTGGGCCACATCTCTATCTGCAGTCCCAGAGGCAAGCAGCTTTCTGGAAACAGCCTTCTGGAGTCCTGAGACAGGCAACTATGTGGGAACAGCACCAACCATTAGGGGGCAGCAGAGACAAAGTTACCAAGGTCCAACACCTCCCTTTCTGTCCCATTTATGGACCTCATCTCCATCTACAACAGCTACAACAACATTGAATGAATGCATGAATGTGTGAATGAATGAATGAATGAATGAATGAATGAATGTGTGTATGAAGAATGTATGGATGTTAAATGTGGTGAAAATGAATCCTGGGTGTTATTAGCAAGCCAAGACACTTACCACGGCAGATGGCCATGTGCAGAAGGGAACAGGTTGATACTCTTTGTGAAGAAGACCCTGATAATCCTCCCAGGTAATCCTCACATAGAATTCCCAGCAAGGTCAGCTTTCTGTAAGGCTGAACTTATCTTGGCTTCCCCTTAATAGATGCTGAATGGAGTCCAGAAAATTCTGGGCTGCCCAAGGCCACATGGAAAATCAACATCATGGTATATGGTGGTATAATGACAAATTTTGGCAATAATTATCACAAACACTGAATGATCTAGGGCAATGGGAATTAGTTTATCACAGTGGGAGATGGAGATGGGTCAGGACAATGCCTGTGATCTGAGTCAGGGGCCTCGATCCCTAGGACAAGGTCACAAAATTGAGTGTATGATCCAGCCGGGGTATCTGCACCTACTCCATGCTAAGCACTGGAAATAAACAGTGTTTGAAGCAGCAGAGTACCTTCTTGTGAGTGTATCTTCTTGCTGGGAAAGCTTGAACAATAGGACATAGCATTCCACAAGCATGTAGGAAAAACAAACAGAGGAAGCAGGAGCTGAAGTGAGGCAGCTCCAAATGAGCAGAGAAGTCAAGGAAATGAGCAACTGAGCTGTGAAAATGGCTACAGAACATGGACTCTAAGCAACTGACAGTAAAAGCCAAGGTTCTGAAATAGAATAAGCTTGGTAAGTTAGAGCAACAGGAAGGAGAGGACAGATGGTACCAGAAGGTTTACAAGAACCAGGTCATGCAATAGAGAACAGAGGATCCCTCCAGAATATGACAGGGCCACTGCACGTCTGAGGTGAGAGTCAAGGGATCATATGGGTCTTTCAAGAGGAGTCTAAAGGCTCAAGAGTGGAGCCAAGGTGGAGGGAGGTCAGGCTCTCACTAGAACAGCCCCCATACTCCACAGTACATTTACTTGGGATGTTTCAGGGGGAAATTTAAAGACTCCACCAAGGCCCATGAAGGGGCTGTGACCTGCTTATCACAGCTGAAAGGAGAGGGAGCCGAGATCTCCAGGTTCTGATCAGCATCAGGAGAATCTGGTGTGTATGGCGTGAGGCATAGAGGGAGAGGCAAGTGTGGAGGAATGTCTTCAGTGGGTGTAACAACTGTCAATAAAGTGCTGTTTAGCCAATCACCCAGGCAGAAGGACAGGAAGTGGAAGGCAGGACTTCCTGGAGAGGAGGAGGAGCAACACAGTTGACAGTCTCTGAGGATCAGATTGGTAAGTGCTTGGGATATATGTATGTTATGGGGTTTAGAGTAGTTTTTTTTAATTTATGAGTAGATTAGTATCAGTTTAGATTCTGCCCGGCGTAGTGCTTGCAGCTTTAAAGTACGTTTCAATCTCTCTGTGTCAGTTATTGGCTTCCTAGGCTGAACTGATACAATTTATTATAACAGGCAAGAATGGAGGCCAAACAATCTGAGACCCACTCATGGGAGAGGCCCAACCCCTGACACTTTTAACAATATTCTGCTATGCTTGCAGACAGGAGCCTAGCATAGCTGTTCTCTGAGAGGCTCCACCCAGCAGTGGATCGAAACATGTTGAGACTCACAGCTAAACATTGAGTGAAGCTTACGGGGTCCTGTGGAAAAGTGGAGGGGGGGCGGAATAGAAGGACCTGGAAGTGACAAGAGATCCACAAGAAGACCAGCAGAGCCAAGTAACCAGGGCCCAGAGGGCCTTGTAGAGACTGAAGCACCAACTAAGGACCATGCATAGACTGGACCTAGACCTCCTACACAGATGTAGCCAATGGGCGGCTCGGGCTTTATGTGGGTCCTCTAGTAATCCAAGTGGGAGCGGTCTCTGATATGACTCTGCGTTGCCTGCTTTTTGATCACTTCCACTTGCAGGGCTGCCTCACCAGGACACAGGACAAAAGGACTCACTCAGTCCTATTGTGACCTGATGAGCTGATGTGGGTTACTAGCGAGGGCTTTTCTGAGGAATTGGGGAGGTTGGTTGTGGAAGAGGGAGGGAGGGTGGGAGCAGGAGAAGAATAGGGAAGGAGCTATGATTGTAAAGTGAATAAAATAATGAATTTTTAAAAATAAAAGCAAAAGTAAAAGAATGGAGGCCAAAGACAGCCTGAACACAAGGGCTCTCAGACAGCTTACAAGTGCACTGGCAGAGTTTTTCAAGAGCAGATAGAATCTGATAATTCAAATACATCATTTAATGACTATGGAGAGTGTTGGCAAGCTTATATTGCACTCGAGTCTTAATGATAGTTCTAATTCTGAGGTTGAAAAGGGTCTTAAGGAGACAAGCCAGTGGAATGGAAGAGTCAAGTTTGGAATGGGAAGAGCCTGTGATTGAGCAAGGGAGAAACACAGAGCAAAGGAAGAAAGACAACCTTGAAAAGGTGGCAGTAGAGAATTTCAGAGCAGGAGAAGGCTGGAAAAATCCAGCCAGAAGGAAGATTCCAGTAGCATAGGAACTGAGACATGGGGAGGGATGCAGTAAGTACGCAATCTAGGGTGTCCCCCCAAAAAAGAGACTCCTCAGAAAGCTGCTCTTTTACATAATGGACATGCTTCCATTTACACAGTATGGGGTGTCTAGGAGCACACAGGGGAGTGAATTGATGCAACAGCAGGCTTCTGCAATCTTATGAGACAGATAGAAACAGAGCAGGCAGCTCCAAAATGCAGCATAAAAAAGTAGGGGTAGACAGAGAAGTGGACAAAGTAGGGCGATATCTTAGTTAGGGTTTCTATTGTTGTGATGAAACACCATGAACAATAAGCCAGTTGCTGGAGACAGGGTTTCTGTGGCTTCTACAACAATGTTCACCATTGAAGGACGTAAGAACAGGAGCTCAAATAGGACAGGGCCCTGGAGACAAGAACTGATGCAGAGGCCTTGGAGGGTGCTGCTTAAAGCTTTGCTACACATGGCTTGCTGAGCCTGCTTTTGAGAAATAAAAGAATTAAAATGCATATATCTGGTCACAGTGACAAATTGTAAGACACAGCTGGATGGAGACTTAAGAACAGCCGCAAGTCTCAGTAGGATGTCCTCACATCTATCCCTATCTCCTGGTAAGTGAAGACTGTCATGGGACGTGCCTTTTGGGCTAGCGCCCAATTATAAGTGAGGATATACCATGTGAGTCTTTCTGCTTCTGGGTTAACTCACTCATTGTGATCATTTCTAGTCCCATCCATTTGTCCACAAATTTTGGGATTTCCTTGTTTTTAATAGCTGAGTAGTATTCCATAGTGTAAATGTACCACAGTTTCTCTATCCATTCTTCAACTGAGGGACATTTAGGCTGTTTCCAGGTTCTGGCTATTATGAATAAGGCTGCTATGAACATGGTTGGGCATATGTCCTTGTTGTGTGGTGGAGCATTTTCTGGGTATATTCCAAGGAGTGGAATAGCTGCATCTTGAGGAAGCCCTATTCCAAGTTTTCAAAGAAAACGCCAGATAGATTTCCAAAGTTGTTGTACAAGTTTGCATTCCCACCAGCAGTGAAGGAGTGTTCCTCTTTCTTCACATCCTCACCATGTGGTGTCACTTGAATTTTTTATCTTCACCATTCTAATGGGTGTAAGATGGCATCTCAGAGTCATTCTGATTTGCATTTCTCAGATGACTAAAGATGTTGAGCATTTCTTTTAAGTGTTTATCAGCCATTAGATGTTCCTCTGTTGAGAATTCTCTGTTTAGTTCTGAGCCCCATTTCTTGATTGGGTTATTTGGCTTGGTGGTGTTTAATTTCTTGAGTTCTTTATATATTTTGGATATTAGGGCTTTGTCAGATGTAGGGTTGGGGAAGATCTTTTCCCAGTCTGTAGGCTGTCGCTTTGTTCTTTTGACAGTGTCTCCTGTCTTACAGAAGCTTCTCAGATTCATGAAGTTCCATTTATTAATTTTTGCCCTTAAGGCCTAGGCTGTTGGTAAAAGAAATATAGGAGATGGGGAAATAGAAGGACCCAGAGAGTCCTAGAAACCTACAAGAAGAACATTGTGATGGGTGGATCAGGGCCCAGGAGGGTCTGCTCAAACTGTTGCACTAACCAAGGACAATACAATAGTAAACATCAAACCCCTACTCTGATCTACCCAATGGACAGGACATTCTCCACAGTTATGTGGAGAGTGGGGACTGACTTTGACATGAACTCTGGTGCTCCATATTTGACCACCTTCCCTTGGTGGGGAGGCCTGGTGGCACTCAAAGAAAAAAAAGCAGGCTGCCAAGATGAGACTTGATAGCCTATGACCATATAGTGAGGGAGGAGGTCCCCCTCGGTCATAGACCTAGGGGAAGGGAATAGGGTGAAAGCAGGAGGGAGGGAGGAATGAGAAGATACAAATGATGGGAAAACAATTGAGTTGTAATCTGAGTAAATTAATAAAAATTTTTTAAAAATTAAAAAATTTAAAAAAAAGAAAAGCTGCAAGAAAGTTCGCCTCGCTCGAGTCACATGACCACATTCCTTTCTGCCTGCCAGAGATAAGGAAGCCAGATCAAAGGGCCTTGCCCTGCCTCACTGTCTATTTACTTCCCTAGCAACAGCCAATTAGGACAGGCCCGGACATTCCCCTGAAACCATAACTGGGCTCTCCATCAGCAAGGAGGTAAACAAAGAAGATCATAAGAGAGTTGGAGCCTCAGTGCCCTTGGCACCTGTTCTGTAGCCTGTCACCTTAGGACACTAGACCCCCTAATATATCTTTACTGATAAGTACTGCCAAGCTGGGACCTCCTTACTTTGGGAACACTAGGAGGGAAAACGACCTATTTAAAAAAAATAACCCTGCAAACCAGGGCACGGAGTCTCCTCTTGATACCACTGCATTGGTGATGGTCTTGGCCCAGGTGGAGCCATAATAAATATCCTTCATGCTATTACATCGGTTTGCCTCCTGAAGATTCTTGGGTTTCTCGAAACCAGCACAACACTTGCTTATGAAACCCATGGCAACCAGATCAGAAGTGACAACTCCCACAATGGGTGGGGTACTCTCTCTCAATTCACTAATTAGGAAAATGCCCTACAGGCTGGCCCACAACCCTCAAATTTTCAATTGAGATTCACTATCTCAGATGACTATGGTTTGTGTCAGGTTAAGATAAATCTAGCCAGCACAAGGGGGAAGAGAAACAGCTGAAAAGGACAACTCTAAAATTTGGAGTTGAATATGGTGGGCAAAGGGATCCAGAAGAATCAAGAGATACATACCCAGAAGTGTCAAAAATTGGAACTTTAGTTCAGTTAAGGTAGACAGGGTCCTTTGAAAGGTGCACAGTATTCCCTCCCTTGCCTCAACACCAAATGTAAACCAGGAAGCAATGAAGTCATCAAACTAGACAGCTCCATGGGTAAAATGAAAGATTTACTGGGGATCAAACTGCTAGGACTATCTCTCTTTCTTGGGGGACAGAGAAAAGAATCAAAATAGCAGATTAGAAAGAAAACTTTATATGACAGCAGGGTAGTGAGCTTTGACCCGATTCATGCTGTCTGAACTGAAGGGGAGGTGGGTCCCTTGCCTGAAGTAGATGGTATTTGTGGGAATGTTAAGGTGCCTCCTATCAAACAGAAGTGCATCAAAGACCTCAGCTTTTCCTTGTTAAGTCAGCAAAAGTCCTTTTTGTTATAATGAGCACATCCATTTTAGAGTCAGTGACTTTGGACCTAACAGGTGACTACTGAGTCTCTCCTCTACTGTTGACACAAAACCCACAGCTCCCGTCCAAAAGGGAATAAGAGATGCTTTATTCTGAAGCTATTCTGAGTGACAGTGGTGAGAGAACACAGATTTAGGTTACCAAATTTAATGTCCAAAGAGGAAGCAGTTTAACAAAGTGTAAAGCTTTTACAAAACAAACAAAATACATAAATCGAGACAGGTTTAAAATGCACAGGTGTTGCTTGTGTCTACACCTAGTGGGGGATCAAAGGAGATGTTGAGACACACAGCCAAAATTTGGGGTGGAGTGCAGGGAGTCTTATGAAAGAGTTAGAGAAAGGAAGGACCTGGAGGGGCCTAGAGCTCCAGAGAAAACCAATGGAGCCAACAAATCTGGTTCCGTGAAACATGGGGCCTGCAGAGAACAATCATCACTCCCAGAAGTTACACAAGTTGTAACTTTCTATGGAGACAGCTGTAGGATGCTCACAGCAGACCGTTTAGGTACAGCCTATACCATGCAGCATGTACAAAATCTGTAGTGTGTTTATAGCAGTTTGCTCACTTTGCTGTGCTCCCACCTAAGCCAGGACACAGTATCAAAGAGTAATGTGCATAGATTCATGGGTCACCAAGAAGCAGCCACCAGGAACTGCCTGTCACCAAACCCTCACTAGGCAGGCATTTTGCCCCTAATACCACCAAAGCCTAGCTCCAGAGCCTTCAGAAGTGATGAACACAGTGCAGGCAATAGATAAGAGGGTGTTCTGTTTAGCCTTTGGTCACTGTGACAGCACTTCTGTGATAACCAGCTGAAGGAAGCAAAGGTTTTGTTGGAATCATAGTTTTACAGAGCCCTTAGCATCTGCTGCCTCCAATACTTGGGCTTGACCAAGTCAAACCATTTCTATGGAAAGACACTATCATTAGAATGAAGCAGGGGACATGCTAGATGGACAAAGAGCTAGCCACTCATGCATGAGTTTCTGAAGTTTAGTCCCTGAAATGGAAGAGAAAAGGCCAAGTGTAGCATCAACTGTGGTCCCAACTCTAGGGAATGAAAGCAGGTGGTTCCCCTGGACTTTCTGGCGAGCTACCATAGCCAAGTCTTTGACTTCTACCTATGAGCAGGCACCATCTTAAAAATGAAGGTGGATGGAGAAGGCCAGCTGAGGTTGACCTTTCACCTCCATATGGATAGGCACAGAGATGCATACACACACCCAACCACAAACACACTGAAACACATAAAATCTATCTTAGAAGAGGAGGAGAAAGCAGGTTGAGGAGTGACTGTATGGTGGATCCCTGGTTTGACTTACACATGTGAGGTTTTGAGTTCCCAGAAGTGTGAGACTGAGGAGACAATCCCCATGAAGGGAACAAATGTTTGCAAGCTCAGACATACTGTCTTTGTTAGGGTTCCATAGCCATGCAACTCCTAGAAAGAAAACTGTGTCACTGAGGACTGGCTTAGAGTTCAAAGGCTATGTCCATTGTCATCATGGCAGGAAACATGGTAGCATGCAGGCAGACATGGTACTGGAGAGGGAGCTGAGGGTTCTGCATCTGGCTCAACAGGCAGCAGAAGTGAAAGCCACATCACACCACTTGAGATTATGAAACATCAAACGCCACCCACGCAGTGGCACCCTTCCATCATCAAGGCCACACCTTCTAATGGCGCTACCCACGATTGACATATGAGACCATGTCTTTCAAACATTGATGTATCTGTCTCTAGAATTCTGAAGAAATCTAATGGTTAGTTGACAAGAGTCCACCCTTCACCCAAGCTGAGATGCTGCACCTTGCTTCAGCTGTTAATGTTGCTATGTCGTCACTGCCAGGCTGCTTACTGGTCAAAGAGACAAGGGCTGTGATGATGACCAGAATGGATGATGCTCTGGTTCTGACTCCTGCCTGGTTCAGCATTAACTGTAGGTATTTGGCATTGGCATCATGCACAGAAGGGTTCAACAATGAGGCTCACCTCAACAGGGCTAGTGATGATGCACAGGATCTTAGGCATGACAGATGGAGCAACTAAGCTGTCCAGAAGACAGAAGGGTCCAAAGGGGGAACTCCTGCATAGGGAGGAACCCACTGTAAGACACTCCTGTGGTGTTGGAATGATCCCACTGAGATAGATATTGACATCAATGCTATTAATCCAAAATAAGTTTTAACTACTATAATTGATAGCCAGAACAAGAGTGGTCTCGACCCCTGAAAAATCTATAGATGCCCAAGCTTAGGGGTACAGTATTATGAAATGCAAAGATCACTTAGATCATAATTTACATTCAAGTTAGACATAGGTCCGATTAATATTAAATTTTTATTCATGTCTTATGAATAAATGAATGAAGAAAATGAGCTTAGTACTCATTTCCACAACAATGTAACAAATAACTTTGACTTATGATTCCTTATGTTTTGCTTCCTTTACTTATTCTGGTTGATCATCTGCACCATAGATATGTCAAATATATTCCCAGGCCCAAGTGGGTGTTTTGGGAGAACACATAGAGGGCTGAGACTGTGTGAACCAATATAAGATGGAGTCAGAGTTGATGGACTCCCCTCCTTCAACTCACTGTGAGACTGTATGTTGTCTGTGGTATGTCTCTCCTTACTCTCTCCCTTGGTCATAAGGATGAAAAAGGAGACTGGTCTTCTCACTCTTCTGCTGATGAAGAATAAATTGGCCCCGAAGCACAGCCTGAATAACAAGCAATATGGATTTACTCCCAGAGCCAGGCACCCATGAGGAACCAGGCTGAGTGGTTGTGATACAAGGCCTCTTGTGAGTCACATTGTCTGCTAAAGACATGACAAGTACTGGGGGTTCTGTGTTCAAGTTCACTGTCATGGTTTTGATTTCCTTCTGCTATACTGCTGAGGATGGAACGCAAGGCCTTGTGTTGTTTGGGCGTGCACACTACCACTGAGCTAAACCCCCAGCCACCTCATGGCTTTTGATGGGAAATCTCTCTGCGAGTATTCAAGGGACGGTTCAGACTTAACTTCAGAGTGCATGTCAAAGAGAGGTAGTGAGAGACATGGAAATAGAAGAAGAGAAAGATATAGGAAAATCAAGGGGAAACAAGGAGAAAACTAGGAGGAAGGGAGAAGAGAGGTCATTTGGGGAGGGGTTGAAAAAGGCCTGGAAAGGACTGTCAAATGGAGGCTGAGCACACGTGTGATGCCAGCACAGGAAGATTACAAGTTTGAGGACAGCAGTGGTGTATGAGTTGTTTTCCTTGTTCCTGGGTCACAACACATGACAGAAATGGCTTGAGGTAGAAGGGCTTATTACAGATCTTGGTTCCTTTGAAGAACAACAGTGTTGCAGGAAAAGCTTTGATTGGTGATGGCAGTAGGTGATGAGCTTCTTCCATCTGAAGGATCAAGAAACAGAAATCATTATCTGAACTTGGTCACTTAAATCCCTTGAACTCACAGCTTTAGTCAGAAGTGGGCCACTGGCTCCCAAAGTTTTCAAGGTCTGGGCCTATAAGATCATTGCACAAAGCATAACACTTTCTACATAGTAAGAGTATTTCCTAATTAGAACTGAACCAAACCAGTTATCACTGAGATGTCAGTATCACAGTGGAAAACTATATTTTACACAGATGGGGTAGTGGAGGAATGGGCATGTGGCTCTCTGATACACCAGCATCACTTGTTCAATGGGCTCTGGGAGTCTAGAAAGACGGAGAGACATCAGGCTTTAGTGACCCCATGAGAATACAAAAGAGAGAATGCAACTTCAAAATGTCATTTAAACAAGAAGAGGTAGACATAGCAGTGGGGAGAGCAAGAGAATGTCTTAGCTGGGTTTCTATTGTTGTGTTGAAACATGAACAAAAAGCAAGTTGGGGAGGAAAGCATTTCTTAGCAAACACTACT
This sequence comes from Acomys percivali, assembly GCA_907169655.1. Taxonomy (NCBI): domain Eukaryota; kingdom Metazoa; phylum Chordata; class Mammalia; order Rodentia; family Muridae; genus Acomys; species Acomys percivali. Next base: position 14,355 of record CAJRSG010006102.1, read on the forward strand.
GCATCAACGCTGGTCAGTGAATGATGTCAGGGCAGGAACTGAATCAGGGAAGGATACTGAAGACAAGAGCTTCTGAAGAGGCCATGGAGGTGTGCATTACTGGCTTGCTCTCCACGGCATGCCTGTTCTGCTTTTCTATGGAACCCAGGACCAGCAGACCTGGGATGTTACCACTGACAGTGGGTTAGGTCCTCAAGTTAATAACTGAGAATGCCCTATAGGCTGGCTCACTGGGTCAACTTTGGGAGGAATTTTCTTCTTATAGGTTCTTTCCCCTAA
>CAJRSG010006105.1:0-10426 GCA_907169655.1 Acomys percivali
AAAGCAATTAAGAACCATATAAGTGATATAATAAAACATATGCTGCATATTTAACAAGATCACATTAATAGATCTTGATATACAGATTGAAGACTTTTTATAATTATAATAAAAGAATACAAGATTAGAAATGCAAGCTATGAGAATTAATGAGAAAAAAACCTTGAAATCCAAAAACAGATTCCAGATATATAGAACTTTGATTTCTGGGTAGAGGGAGATATTTTCTGTACATATTCCCCAGGGCTTAAATATTCATACAGAAAATATAAAATATGCTTTTTTTCTTAATCTCACACAAAAAGTAATTACAGTAAAATTATTGACTATGGTACAGAAAATATAGTAGAACTTCTTCAAAATATGATACAGTGTTACCAACTTAAGAGGTGAAAGACTTCTAAATTATAACTCACAATGTTCTAATCTATGGGAGACATTGATGAGTTATATTTTTTTAAATCAAGCACAGTTGTGTTTTATTAATTCTAAAGAATTCCACGACAATCGGTTTTCTATCAAATGCACTTATAAGACAGGATACAAAATAAACTCAAAAAAGTCAGTAGCTTTCCTATATACAAATGATAAACAGGCAGAGGAAGAAATTAGGAAAATTACTCCCTTCATGATAGCCACAAGCAATATAAAATACCTAGGAATAACCCTAACCAAGCAAGTGAAGGACTTATTTGAAAAAAACTTTAAATCTCTGAAGAAAGAGACTGAAAATGACATCAGAAGATGGTGGGATCTACCTTGTTTGTGGATCGGGAGAATTAACATAGTAAAAATGGCCATTTTACCAAAAGCAAGTTACAGATTCAATGCAATCCCTATCAGAATACCTACAAAATATTTTGAAGATATGGAAAGAACAATTCTCAACTTCATATGAAGAAACAAAAAGCCCAGAATAGCAAAAACAATCCTATACAATAAAAAATCCTCTGGAGGAATCTCCATACCTGATCTCAAGCTGTACTATAGAGCAGCAGTAATTAAAACAGCATGGTACTGGCACAGCAATAGGCTAGTGGATCAATGGAATCGAACTGAAGACCCAGAGATGATGGTCACTTGATTTTTGACAAAGAAGCCAAATCCATTCAATGGAAAAACGACAGCATCTTCAACAAATGGTGCTGGTCTAACTGGATGTCTACATGTAGAAAAATGCAATTAGACCCCTATTTGTTACCATGCACAAAAATCAAGTCCAAGTGGATTAAAGACCTCAACCTAAAACCAGAGACATTAACCCAATTAGAGGAAAAAGTGGGGAAGAGTCTGGAACACATAGGTACAGGAGACAACTTCCTGAATAGAACACCAACAGCCCAGGCCTTAGCGTCAACAATTAATAAATGGGACCTCATGAGCCTGAGAAGCTTCTGTAAGGCAGGTGACACTGTCAAGAGAACAAAGTGACAGCCTACAGACTAGGAAAAGATCTTCACCAACCCTTCATCTGACAAAGTTCTAATATCCAAAATATATAAAGAACCCAAGAAATTAAACACTACCAAACCAAATAACCCAATAGAGAAATGGGGCTCAGAACTAAACAGAGAATTCTTAACAAAGGAATATCAAATGGTGGAGAAACACTTAAAGAAATGCTCGACCTCCTTAGTCATCAGAGAAATGCAAATCAAAACGACACTGAGATTCCATCTTACACCCATCAGAATGGCTAAGATCAATAACTCAACTGACACCACATGCTGGCGAGGATGTGGAGAGAGAGGAACACTCCTTCATTGCTGGTGGGAATGCAAACTAGTACAACCACTTTGGAAATCTATCTGGCGCTTCCTCAGAAAAATGGGAATAGGGCTTCCTCAAGACCCAGCTATTCCACTCCTTGGAATATACCCAGAAGATGCACTACCACACAACAGGGACATATGCTCAACCATGTTCATAGCTGCCTTATTCATAATAGCCAGAACATGGAAACAACCTATGTGTCTCTCAGTAGAAGAATGGATAAAGAAACTGTGGTATATTTACACTATGGAATACTACTCAGCTATTAAAAACAAGGAATTTCTGAAATTTGTGGACAAATGGATTGAACTAGAAATTATCATAATGAGTGAGTTCACCCAGAAGCAAAAAGAGTCAAATGGTATATACTCACTTATATCGAGACACTAGGCCAAGGGGTATGCCCCATGAAAAACTTTACCTACCAAGAAAGTGGGTCAGAGGGGAGAAAATCCTATTGAGACTTTAGGGGTGAGAAGCCTGGGAGAATGAGGAAATAGAAGGATCCAGAGGGTCCTGGAAAAATACAGGCGGGTCTGGGCTCTGGAGTCCTCCTCAAACTATGGCACCAGCCAAGGAAAATATAGGCAGTAAACTTCGAACCCCTACCCAGTCTAGCCGATGGACAGGACATTCTCCACCGTTAAGTGGATAAGGAGATCTGACTTTCACACAAACTCTGGTGCCCCATATCGGACCATGTCCCTTGGATGGGGAGGCCTGGTGGCACTCAGAGGGAAGATAATAAGTCACCAAGAAGAGACTCGATACCCTAGGAGCATATAGAGGGGGAGGAGGTCCCCCTCAGTCACAGACATAGGGGAAGGGAGTAGAGGGGGAAGAGGGAGGGAGGAAAGAAAGGGAGGATACAAGGGATGGGCTAACAATTGAGATGTAATATGAATAAATTAATTTTTAAAAAAATTAAAAAAAAAAGAAAATCTCATGATAAAAATGTAAATGATAAATGAAAGTGAATTGTACTAATATCCAAAACTTTGCATGGTTATGTTTTCACGATTTGCTCTGGTACATCAATGACGATGAAAATTATAAACATAATTTTTCACTAAAATACTTTTTTAGTGTATATTAATAATAATTAACAATGATTTCATTTAAAAAAAGAATTCCTGTTGACACTATGTAAAGTTTCTTATGAACAGTCATCTTTTTACACTTTCATTTACTAACATTTATTTGTGTGCATGTATACATGCATATATGTTGGAATGCACTTGCTACAGTGCACATGTAGAAGTCAAAGAGGAACTTTCAAGTATTAATTCTCTTCTGCCATGTGCATCTATGGGATAAAATTCAGGTTCACTTCTCAGAGAAAAGTGCCTTAACTTGCTGAGCCATCTTGTTAGTCAACACAAAGACTGATAAGAAAGTAACACAGAACTCAAATGGGCAACTCAAGAAAAAACATGGCCATAAAAGCGATAAATATGTGGAAAGGTCTTCAACAACTGTTATTAGGGTAGAAATAGGAGGCTGCAATGATATAATTCAACAGGAATACCAGGTTGGCTAAATGAATATGCAAGAAAAATAAAGTAGTGTTAAATATTAATACAAAAAAAATGACTTGCATGTAACCAACAGGAATATGCATTGGCATAATCTCTGCCTAACCAACAGGCATATGCATTGGCATAATCTCTGCCAAATTCTTTTAATCTTATTTTGAATGTGTGCATTCCATATACCAACCATATTGACTTAGATGTATAAACAATGGAATGTTTAACATATCACTATTTTTGTACCAAATATTTAAATCAGTTTAAAGCCCATTAATAACATAATAGGTAGATTGTTGGTATAGTATATTTATGAAAAAATGCAGCAGAATTTTTATCTAGTTATAGCTACATTATATAACATAACTACAAAATTGAGTTTAAAATCTATAGAAAGCAATGCATATTGATAGAAACCATGTATGCATGAGGTAGACATATGATTAACTAAAACATAGTATTTGGCATGCATATTTGGTGGAAGTAGGGGAAGCTATAAAGTATATTATTTCTTGATCTTGATAGTGATTGAAATGTGTTTGTTCTGTTCATGAAAATTTACTGGGCCTTATATTAAGTTTTGTATTCTTGCATTTATGAATGAGGTATTTCAAAATAAAAATATCTTATGAAAGAAAAATATGGAGATTGTGCTATAATAAAATTCAGATACTAAGAAAATAATAAAGTCTAAAATATTTTGAAAGTCAAATGAAACAAAACTTGAAATTATCGGTAATAGTCTGCAACATACATTGAAAAGGTTTCTCCCAAAATATCCTTTCTTTTTATTGGAAGGCAGAGATTGACATGTCAAAGACAGGTGTGAAAGAATAGTTTCATAACAGAAAAAGGAAAGCAGCTTTTGTAAGAAGGCACATGACTGTGTTCTGTTCACCCTATTGTGAATGATACCCAATGCTAATTTAAACAGATATTTTGAAACTTTTTAAAAAATCAAGAGGGTATTTTATAAGTTGGAGAAAATGTTTTGAAATTATTAGAAGTATATAGTTGTATTATAAGTTATGAAGCCAGGCAACATGAGTAGATTTATCATTATGGTGATTTGTATTACATTTTGTGTACATTACAACCTTATTTTTGTGTGATTTGTTATCTTAAATAATGTTCTTTAATAAATAGAACATTAGTGTGAGTATTAGACATTCTTGTATTGTCATTTTGTCTTCATCTACTACACCCATTGCTGAAGCAGTATCAAAACAAGTGAAATTATGTGTTAGCAACCTGATTTCTCTTTTTCTTTTCTGTTATTTTTATTAATTTATTCAGATTACATCTCAATTGTTATCCCATCACTTGTATCCTCCCATTCAGCAACCTGATTTCATTTATTAATGTTGTTGGTTTTTACAGCCCTTATAAAATCATGACACTGGAACACCACAAATTTACAGTATTATCTTAAGAAAACATGCATTTCTTTGTATTAGCAAAGAATCTTAAGCTGAAATCCCTGTTGATGATTTATTCTTAATTTAAATAATTTGTATAAATTTATAAACAACATAGGAAATTTTTATAATCTGAATCATTTAATCTCAATTTCTAAAGATTCTGAGTCAAATCTTCTGATGGAGTTTTTATGCTTAAAGATTTTGTTTTCGTTTTTTTTTTTTTTTTCCTGTTTTTGGTGTTCTGTTCAGGAAGTTGTCTCCTGTGCCAATGTGTTCTTAACATGATGATGTAGAATATATTTCTAAAGCCTTACAAGTCAGTTTTGAACCTATCATGTGTTTCAGAAAGGATCAAGAAGGGATCAGCACCTCATTTTGAAATCAGTCTCATAATGAGATTTTCAGAATTGATCCTAAATAAAAGACACAAATTGGTGCCTATCTTCTCAAAAAGCTTCTCTTCTAAATGTCTTTTCAGCATTTCATTTGCATAGTGTACCTTCTAAATTTATTTATAATGAATTAAGTGAGCCTAAAAAGAAAATAAAAAAAGAGAAATTGAAAATATAGAAGGAATAGAATATCTACCACAAAAGACAGAACCTGAATTTATCGATATGAATTAGTAAATTAGTAAATATCACTTTATGACATGTTACCCAAGCCTTGATATTTCGTTTTGATATATCTGTTTTGCAAGAATAATTAAACAGGAAGCACGGTTCTTTTTCTTTCCTTTTAATTGTTTTTCCTCATAATAAAGTCTTCACTGATTGTCAGGTGGTAAAACCATGTCTAACATGTAAAGATGAGAATCCTAATTCTGGGTAACCTTTCACAATGCTTCTAACTGTTGCTCAACATAATTTTCTCAGTATGAGTGAACACTTTGGTAGTAAATAAAGCACAGAGACTGAGATATACCATATACATGAAGCTGCTTGGGTAAAAAATAATAGTCCAAATTAAGCTATAATACAAGAGTATCTGATATCTGTATAGCTTCACATTAATTATTACAACAGCCACCAAAATAACTCCTATGATCTGGTAAATCATTTTTTAAGAATCTAGGATGTAAAATCACTGTTGAGTTTTAATATATTTTTATGCAAAAACCACGAACTAAAAACAAGATGCTAAAACTGACAACAACAATAACAACAACAACATAATAATATTAATAATAAATGCTTTGATGAATTCTTTTTTAAAGATTTATTTATTATATATGCAATATTTTGTCTGTATGTACACCTGCATGCCAGAAGAGAGTACCAGATTTCATTATAGATGGTTGTGAGCCACCATGTGGTTTTTGGGAATTGAACTCAGGACCTTTTGAACAGCAGCCAGTGCTCTTAACCTCTGATCCATTTCTCCAGCTCCTGTTGAATTCTCAAAACTATTTGAAAAAGAAACAAAGTGATTGTGTACATATTTCCAAATAAATAAAGAACATAATGATAAGTAAACTCTGGCTTTAGGGTCTTGATTATGATGATCTCATCAGCAATTCAGTGTGTCTCTGTTCCAGTCCCTTTCATCCAATTACAAAGCCAGGGAAGAAATAATATAATTGCTGATAAGAGAAGTACAGAAATAAAAGTTAAACTTAACTGTAGGAAATGTTTTAAGTTTTCAAATCACAATTCCTTCCTACAACAATATGTTTTAAGAGAAAAAAAAAATAATGCATTCTTCTCCTTCTCCTTTTTCTTTTCTTTTTGTAGAAATCAACACGTTTCACTGTATATAAACATTAAACCCAGCATAATATTTGGAAACTATTTTAAAATATCAATTTTGTCAGAAATTCAGAAGATAAATAAAATTTGTCCTAAGTTAATAGTTTAAGGAAGAGCTCATTGGTTCTTTATAAAAAAAATTAAAGCATGGTTAACTTAAATACTCACCCATAGTTGAATCAAAGATGTTTGTGTGCACAGACAAGATTTTCTACTCAGCTCTTACCTTGAGCTTGTGTGAAGGAGAACATGTAAATACTTTTTTAACTGTAAAGCTGAAAACTGCATTAATTTTTACTTACAAAAGGATGTATTATTTTTCTAATAAAACCAAGCCTTTACCTATGCAATGCGCTAGCAAGGTCATAACTGTCCACTCTACTGGTCATCATTTATACTCATGAAACACTCATAAATAGCCTCCTCTTTCTTTGGGGTTATTGGCCTAGTACTTTCCTCCATGGATTAAAAATCATAAATTAAGATAAAGATAATTACTGTGCAGGGAAGTTAGTCATTATTTTCTGGTAAGATTTTGACCAGTATAGATCTAGTATTCTGGGAAACGCTATTTACCCAGTTTCCAAAGGGTTTCTCTTTCTCTACACACTTGTCTGGACTCCTTTCTCTTTTTGTAAATGTCTTCATAGAGCTGCGACTATGACTTTTATTTGTATTGGTCTATGATCATGGATACTGAGTATTTTTTTATTTGCTTTGGCCATTTCAGTGTCTTCCTTGGGTAAAATCTATTAAGTTGCATTTTAAAATTATTTTTGTTCTTCTCTAGAATTTTATGAGACTTTTAATATATTTTTATGTTTATCTGCTCCAGAGAATACTTTGAGGTTCCAGGTTCTAGCTGCTGCTCTGGATTTGGGCTGCTGTAGTCACAAGTCACCTTTGCTGTATTGCTGGCTTGCTGTTTAATGAGTTTGCTGAAATCCTGACAATGAAGAACTCCAAGGAACTGAGTCTAAAAGGTCTACTTCTCCTGTTCCCATTAACGTATTGTCTCTCCCATCTAGGATAGGTGGGTTGGAAGGGAGGTATAAACATTAAAGAACCCCAAATAAAGTATGTTTGGAAAAGTTCAAAGCCTAGATTTATCCCTTGTTAGACATATAGCTGCACTTTTTCTATCTGTAGATCTCTTTTTTCTGTACATTGATTTCTTTGCTTTGTGGATATTTCAAGTTTTCTACAGTTTCATTCATCTATTTACTCTGCACATTTTAGGCTTTTGATTGAAGATATCACTATGGAGATGACCAAAGCTCTCAGCTCTTTATCTTCCCCTTTCTCTCCAGGAAGAGCACACCTGGGACTGATCTGAATGTGAGGGCCATAGCTGCTTCACTTTTTTTCTTTGGGAGATCCCTAGTGACTGTTTTCTCCTGTGTTCTTTGCTATTAAAGTTTTTCTTTCTTTTTAATTCTGTCTTACTAAGACATTTTCTCAGAAACTTATTCATTTCTTCAAGGTCATTAATTTTGTTGGCAAATGATTATTTGTGATATCTCCCTAAACTATTTTTGCTCTTGAGGAATCTGTAGTAAGCTTTTCTATTTTCTAGTTTATTTGAGTTCCTTTCTTCTTCTTCTTTTTTTTAATCTAGGTAGAGGTTCACTAATTTTGTATGCCTTTCAAAAAAAGATAAAATTTTTACCTATTGTACTAAAGTGCTTTCATTTCTTCAAGAGTACTGATGTGTAAAGTTGGGGTTTTAACTGGGATTTTCCTCTATTTTAATGAATGTATTTGTCATTGTAATTTCCCTCTTAGTGACATTTTATACTGTAAACTGTATCTTTTGATATGCTGTGGTATTGTTTCCAGCAAGATATCTCATAGGATAAAGACTTTGCCACCAAGCCATCTGCTCCCATCAGTTTCCAGAAGACTCTCCAACTGCAATTGAGCTATTCACTATTCTATGACTATAGCAGAATATCATAGGAATCATTTCATTGAATTTAAGGGGGTGTTAGTAGTGTTTGGTTCTATTGTAGGTCTCTGAACCCTACCTTCCACTTTCTGGCCATGCAGGCAGTGCCTAACATGGTCTACCTTTGTGGCTTGGAACACAAATTAAACCTGTTATTGATTGGCCACTCTCACAAGCTCTGAGACACTTTTGCCCTAGCACATCTTGCAAACAGGATAGGTTGTGGGTAGAAGGTTTTGTGGCTGAGTTGGTGTCCAAGTCCAGCTACTGGGAGCCTTGCCTCATAACAGAAGATTCCTAGTTCAGGTTCTGTATCCTCCATTACTAGATGTTCTCACTAGTGTCACCCTCATACACTCCTGAGAGTATATACTGTGCTAGGTTTCCACATTTCCTTCCAAATGGCCTTAAATTCCAGTCATCTCTTCCCATACTTTACCATCATTACTCTCCTGACCCAACCTGATGCCCCTGTTCCCATTACCGCCTTCACACAGTCCACCCACAAAATTTATTCTATTTCTTTTCCCAGAAAAAATGCATGTGTCCAAAATTAAGCCCTCTTTGTTACTTAACTTCAATATGTGTAAATTGTAGTATGACTATTCTTTATAGCTAATATCCACTTATAAGTGAAAATATATCATTTTTGTCATCCTGGTTCTGGGTTGTCTCACTCGGGATGATATTTTCTAGTTCTAGTTCTACCCTTTTGCCTATACATTTTATGATATCTTTCTTTTACAGCTAACTAATACTCCATTGTGTAAGTTCACCAGTTCCTTTATCCATTTTTATCTTGAGGGACATCTAGGTTGTTTTCAGTTTCTGGATACTATGAATGAAGCTGCAGTAAACATGGTCTTTTTAGTAGAGTGAAGCATTCTTTGGGAATATAGCCAGGAGTGGTACATCTGGGTGTCCCTGGGACCCATGCCCAGGACCTTGGGGTTGGCATGAGCTGGTACAGAGTCAATGACACAGACTCCAGGAGTCATACATGAGGCAGAAGCAGACTCATATATTGCTGAAATAGGACATGTCTTTATACCCCACTCCCAGTGTTCCATTGACTCCCAAACTGCGAGCAGATGCTGTGGCTCCATCTTGATGTCACCAGATTCTGTGCAGTCAATCTCTGAGCGTGGCCGAGCATGTCCAGGTAGGTCTTAGGGCTGCCTCTAAATGAAGACAACCTTCTGTGCATGCATGTTGCAAGGTTAGCCTTTTTCCTAATCAAGGCAAGTCTCATTCCTCCTATACTTGGATCTTCAGGTATATCAATTCCCAATTATCTGGGAAACTGTCATATTGATTTCAATACTGGATTTATTAGTTTGCATTCTCACCAGCAATGGAGCAGCGTTTCCCTTGCTCTACATTCTCATCAGAACGATCTGTCTCTTGTGTTATTGATCTTAGTCATCCTGACAAGTGTAAGATGGAATCTCAATGTAGTTTCTATTTGCATTTCCCTCATGCCTAAGAATGATGAATATTTCTTTAAGAGTTTCTTGGCCATTAAAGATTACTCTGTTGAAGATCCTGTTGACATTTCTATCCTATCCTATTATTTGGTGTTTTGGTATCTAATTTCTCGAGTTCTTATATATTTTGCATATTAGTCATCTATTACATGTGGTGTTGATAAAAATCCTTTCCCATTCTATAGACTACTTCTTTGTCCTAATGATTGTGTCCTTGGCCTTACAGAGCATTTCAGTTTCATGATGTGCCTGTATTGTTGTTCTGTTTAAGAAGTTGTCTCCTATGCCAAAGTGTTCAAGGCAATTCTCTACTTTCTCATCTATCAGGCTCAGTGTATATCATTTTATGTTCATGTCTTTGGACTTGAATTAGGTGCAATGTGATTAAATATGGATCTACTTGCATTCTTCCACATGTAGACAACAAATTGAAGTCAACAGAGTTCATTTCAGAAGCAGTCTCTGTTCCCCCACAAACTTGAAAAATGAGCTGTCCATTGGCTATTATCTAAACAGGGGG
>CAJRSG010006124.1:4476-17893 GCA_907169655.1 Acomys percivali
TCTCTCTCTCTCTCTCTCTCTCTCTCTCTCTCTCTCTCTCTCTCTCTGTATATATATATATATATATATAATATATATATATATATATATAATCTGTGTGTGACTTTTTCAATATTATTTATTTTTATTTATTCAGACTACATCTCAATTGTTATCCCATCACTTTTATCCTCCCATTCTTCATTTCCTCCCGTTTTCACCCTATTCCCCTCCTTTAGGTCTAAGAGTGAGGGTGACCTTTCCCCCTCTATATGGCCATAGGCTATCAAGTCTCTTCTTGGTAGCCTGATTATTCTTTGTTTGAGTGCTACCAGGCCTTCCTGCCAAGGGAATGTGGTCAAATATAGAGCACCAGAATTCATGTCAGAGTCAGTCCCCACTTTCCACATAATTGTGGAACATGTTGTCCATTGGTTATATCAGAGTAGGGGTTTGATGTTTACTACTTGTTTTGTCCTTGGTTAGTGCAATAGTTTGAGCAGACCCCTCCCTGGGACCAAATCCACTCATTGCGATGTTCTTCTTGTAGGTTTTTAGGACCGTCTAGGTCCTTCTATATCCCCATCTCCTATATTTCTCTTACCTAAAGTCTCAGAAGGATGTCTTCAAATCTATCCCAACTCCTGGTAAGTGAAGACTTTTATGGGACATGACTTTGTGTGTATAGCCCAAATTAAGTGAGTATATACCATATGAGTCTTTCTGCTTCTGGGTTAACTCACACAATATGACCATTTCTAGTCCCATCTATTTGTCCACAAATTTCAGGATTTCCTTGTTTTTATTTTTTTCTTTTTTTATTAATTTATTCATAATACATCTCAATTGTTAGCCCATCCCTTGTATCCTCCCATTCTTTCCTCCCTCCCGCTTCCCCTTCTACTCCCTTCCCTTATGTCTGTGACTGAGGGGGACCTCCTCCCCATGTATATGGTCCTAGGGTATCGAGTCTCTTCTTGGTGACCTATTATCTTTCTTCTGAGTGCAATCAGGCCTCCCCATCCGAGGGACATGGTCCGATATGGAGCACCAGAGTTTGTGTGAAAGTCAGATCCCCTTCTCCACTTAACGGTGGAGAATGTCCTGTCCATCGGCTAGACTGGGAAGGGGTTCGAAGTTTACTGCTATATTTTCCTTGGCTGGTGCCATAGTGTGAGGAGGACTCCACTGCCCAGACCCGCCTGTATTTTTCCAAGACCCACTGGATCCTTCTATTTCCTCATTCTCTCAGGCTTCTCACCCATAAAGTCTCAATAGGATTTTCTCCCCTCTCACCCAATTTCTTGGTAGGTAAAGTTTATCATGGGGGCGTACCCCTTGGCCTAGTGTCTCGATATAAGTGAGTATATACCATTTGACTCTTTTTGCTTCTGGGTGAACTCACTCATTATGATAATTTCTAGTTCAATCCATTTGTCCACAAATTTCGGAAATTCCTTGTTTTTAATAGCTGTCGGTAGCTTTCCTATATACAAATGATAAACAGGCAGAGGAAGAAATTAGGAAAATTACTCCCTTCACGATAGCCACAAGCAATATAAATTACTTAAGAATAACCCTAACCAAGCAAGTGAAGGACTTATTTGAAAAAAACTTTAAATCTCTGAAGAAAGAGATTGAAAATGACATCAGAAGATGGTGGGATCTACCTTGTTCGTGGATCGGGAGAATTAACATAGTAAAAATGGCCATTTTACCAAAAGCAATTTACAGATTCAATGCAATCCCTATCAGAATACCCACAAAATATTTTGAAGATATTGGAAGAACAATTCTCAACTTCGTATGAGAAACAAAAAGCCCAGAATAGCAAAAACAATACTATACAATAAAAAATCCTCTGGAGGAATCTCCATACCTGATCTCAAACTGTACTATAGAGCAACAGTAATTAAAACAGCCTGGTACTGGCACAGCAATAGGCTAGTGGACCAATGGAATCAAAGTGAAGACCCAGAGATGAATCCGCACACATTTGGTCACTTGATTTTTGACAAAGAAGCCAAATCCATTCAATGGAAAAACGACAGCATCTTCAACAAATGGTGCTGGTCTAACTAGATGTCTACATGTAGAAAAATGCAATTCGACCCCTAATTGTCACCATGCACAAAAATCAAGTCCAAGTGGATTAAAGACTTCAACCTAAAACCAGAGACATTAACCCAATTAGAGGAAAAAGTGGGGAAGAGTCTGGAACACATAGGTACAGGAGACAACTTCCTGAACAGAACACAAACAGCCCTGGCCTTAGCATCAACAATTAATAAATGGGACCTCATGAGGCTGAGAAGCTTCTGTAAGGCAGGTGACACTGTCAAGAGAACAAAGCGACAGCCTACAGACTGGGAAAAGATCTTCACCAACCCTTCATCTGACAAAGGTCTAATATTCAAAATATATAAAGAACTCAAGATTTCCTTGTTTTTAATGGCTGTGTAGTATTCCATAGTGTAAATATACCACAGTTTCTTTATCCGTTCTTCAACTGAGGGACATGTAGGCTGTTACAGGTTATGGCTATTATGAATAAGGCTGCTATGAACATGGTTGACCATATGTCCTAGTTGTGTGGTGGACCATTTTCTGGGAATATTAAAAGAAATGGAACAGCTAGGTCATGAGGAATGTGTGTGTGTTTTTGTGTCTGTCTCTGTTCCTGTTGCTGTCTCCATCTAGTTCTCTGTTTCCCCCATAACTCTCTCTCTCCTCTCTTTCTCTTTCTCTGTCTCTATCATGTACCTTCTCAATGCACAGAGACAGGAGACAACACTACCTAATATTTGCTCTGTGGTGTTATAATATGTAGTCTGAAATGGCTAAGACAGGTGCTAAACCAACATAGCCTGACCATTTACTTTATTATATGAGTTCAGACACTCCATGAAGACCTCCTGTTTGATTTGAATATTGTAGAATCAAAAGGGATTCCCCTGCTGTGTTCTCCAGCTCTGTGAAAATCATTCGCTCATAAACTCCCTTGCTGGGAACGAAACAGTATCTGAAAGAACTGAAACTTAGGGCTGTGATTCAAAAGTTTAATAGAATCTCAACATACCCAACAGGAGCCAGGAAAATTACTACTGCAGTTTTAGGGCTGAGCTGAGCACTCACACACCTACTGGATCCTGTTACTATCAAATGTGGATTTACTGAAGCTAAGATGTTCCACAGATGACCTTTACTTTACTCCAATTAAGCACCCTCAACCTAGAAGGGCTGTGACATGCTGAGGCTAGCACAGGACCAACTGTGCCTCTCCTATCCCCATGCTGCACCTTGGATATAGTGATTGCCCAGCCCTGGCCTATGCTTTGGCTGCACCATATAATGAAATGAGTTGCCAGCTCTGTCTTTTCTCTGGAGAATGACTCCCTAATGTACACTATCAGTAAAACAATGAGGAAGGTGGTGGGAAAGGAATGGAAACTGCTCACCTGCTAATTGTTCCCCAGAGGCTGAGCAAGATAAGGTTTTCACACTAGGTGGAACAGAAGCAGAGCCAGACCTTCCATTAGTTTCCAAAGAAACAGGAATGCACTGGTTAAAGAATAATGGCGCCTGTAGACGTTCTCCCCTAACCCAAAGATCCTATGGAGCTGCCCTAGTCTCCTGGGCAAAAGGACAAGGTCTACCTACACCTTTTCCTGCCTACTGGGAACAGGAATCCAGATTCTCTTAGGCAGAATCTGAAATAGCATGTTGGAAGGGAAAAGGGAAAGATGGCCTGGAACTCTCTATGTAGTCTATGTGGGCTAAGGCTGATGGCTCATAAAAACCAACAATGGTGTACTCTTGAGGCCTGCAGGCATTTGTGCAGCAGAATAATTATGGTTACTGCCTGCTCCCACACAAGCCTCCCAGGACAACACTAGTGCCATTACCTTTGGTTCTGTTCAGCAGAACACATTCACAACCCCGACTCTTCCTCTTAGCAGGAAATCCATAGGCAGATGAGGAAGTAGGCACAGGAACTCAGGAGTTTGATTGTACTGGGGATTGCTTGTTCTAGCTGGCTGCTACTCTTTTAAGAAGTTCCCACTCTTGGAGCCTCCCAGTGACTGCCCACCTCCAGCATACACCTCCTCCACAGCTCACTGGCTGTTAGGTAGCCCTAAAAATCTTAAGTTGTCAGGCTCAGAAAAGCACTAAACTAAACAGCAGATCGAGGCCCACCCTGAAACCATAGAATCTCAATGTTGTGATCTGCCCTTTTACCCCCGGAAATGAAAACTTGGGGGACTTGAAAGACCCTTGGGAATAGGTCAACTGCTTTCAGAACTCAAGTCCCTCCAAACTTTTCACAGCTGAGTAGACATTTTGATGTCACCTGGGAGGAAATACCAACATGAAAATAGTATTGAATGCAAAACTCGCAGGAACATGGTCAAGGTTTGGATTCTGTTTTCTTTTTTCTTTTTTTTTCTTGAAAGTGCAGAATTCTGCTATCTCATTCACAGGCTTTGTGTAGCATCAATTCTGGTATTGTCTGCCTTCAGCTGCTTAAGAAAACATATCCAAAGCTTTGTTTCTCTTGTTTAGTTGATTTCTCTGAGGAGGGCCAGCAATTTCCATCACAATTGCATCTTCTCCAGAGGAGCTGTGGCTCTTCTCATCAGCTCTCTGTGTGGAGGAGTGTAAGATTTCAAGGAGTCCCTTACTCATGCCCAGTCACCAGAACAGCCAGGACTATCCTTTCTTTTCTGAAATTTCTCCAGAAGCTTCCTCAGGACATGGATCTAAGCCCAGACATTTGTGGAACTGACATTTGACTTCATCTTATATACAATAAGTCTAGGATCTGGTTTCATCTCCCTAGCTGGTTTCTGCCCAAACCTTGTGCGCTGTTTTCTTCTTTCTAAAACAGATCTTGGGCATTCTCATGGAGATGTTAAATAATCCATCTCTTTAGAGAATGTGGCTAAATCGCAATACGCAAATAAATACATCTAAACATCACCAATGGAAGGGATAGGCTTTTATTGTAAGTAAATTTTCCCTCCATCCCTTTCTCTCTATATTTTGGTTTATCAAGACAGTGTTTCTCTTTTTAGTGCTAACTGTCCTGGAACTCACTCTGTAGACTAGTCTGTCCTCAAACTCATAGAGATTTGCTTGCATCTGCCTCACAAGTGCTGGGAGTAAAGACATATGTCACCACTGGCCAGCACTGATACATATTTTAATGTTTATTTTTCCTTTAAGTAAACAGAATTTTTATGGACCAGAGCATTTTGAATTTTAGACTTGTTCCTCATGTCTGGTTGTCTCAGTGGGAGACTGCCAGCCTATCATCTTGCTAGACTGCCTTTCTAAAATAAGCTAGCTGATTTAGGACAAGTGGCTCAAACTCACTTAATCCCAGCACTCTGTAGTCAGATGACAAAGGGTCTCTCTCGCTTTAAGGGAATCCTGCTCTATAATGTGAGTTCCAAGGCTAGCCAGGATTATATAGTGACACTCTATCTCAGTCCATCCTCACCACCAAAATGACAAGTTCACAGCCATGCCCAATAAACAAAAGTCTCAGGAAAGCTACACTTTGACCCCAGGTGCTTTCTGCCAAAGTACATTTCTGCTTCCTAAAGTTCCTGTCCACCAAACAATGTCTGACCCAACAGCTTCTTTTAGAAATCCAAGTGAAGCCTTGTAGTCACTTCTCCTCAGTGTTGACCATGGAACAAGAGCTGTAAAACTAGCTACCATAGATCCAAGAGTTGTCCTAGAACCTGAGGCCCATCTGGGATATGCAATACTTATAACGCTGCCTGTGGCTGCTGCGATCATTGCTGATGGATGGTGACCTGTGGATTAAGATAGCTGGCAAGTACCAGGGATTCTGTTGGTTAAAACCTAGAGAAACAGCCTCCAACCTGAGAGTGGAGAGCTGTTGGCTTCGAAAGCTGAAGCAATAGGTCCCTAGTTCTTAGGCCCAGGAGGTGAGAATTTCTAGGTCTGCCAGTCTAGCCTGTAGGACATAGATGTGAGGGCCCAGAACTGTCAGCACTAGATGGGCATCTTCTTCCTACTCATAATTCCAAATTGAGTAGAAGAACCAAACCAGCTGGTGAGGAACCAGACTCAGGCCACTATCTCTTCCAGCATCTTCAACTAGCAGCCAAGCCTAGAGCTGTGATCTCAGCATAGCAGAGACAGGAGGACAAGGGCAGTAAGTCAAAAGCTCTGCAATTCCCCTGGTGTATTTGAGGAAGAGGTGGGCTCCGGCTTTAGAGCTTAAGAACTAGAAATATGACACTGAGGGTGTCAGTGAGCTCTGAGCCATGATGGACCAGAGGTTCACCTTGGGATGATGGCTGTTTTGGATCTGTTCCTTGCCATTCATGCTATCTCTGGGCTTATTGGTCTCTGATGATTAAATTTATTCAAAAACTACTATGGATATGTCTTTCACAGTCTGTTTGCAAGATTGTGACACCGTGTTGTGAGGATGACAAGGATTGACTAGTACCCTTAAGAAACTCATGCAGTTCACAGAATTCTGTGTAGATTGAAATCATAGGAGGCAGATCCAGATGACATAAGTGATGTATGAAGGTACCCAGTAAATTACAAGGACAATCTGGTCCTCACCACAGCTATGGGTTTGTGGCAGAAAGGTCTCTAGCTCATGGCCAGCTGAGAGGACCAGAGGATGCTCATGTAATGAACAAGAGATAGACTGTCCTTAGAATCCCAAGGTGAGTAGTAACACAGGCAGTTGAATCCTTCCATACAGAGAAGCTCCATTCATTCTCTCTGCCACTTAGAGATAGAGAAAAGTTCAGAATGTTTTTCTTTTTGGGACTCCTATAGCGTCTGACATGGTCCAAAAGTATTCATGAGAACAACATGCTCTGTGTGTACCTATGTGTGTTTGTGAGCACAGGTACTTATGTTTATGTGTATGTGTGTGTGTTTGTGTTGTTTGTTTTTTTTACAGGATCATTCTATGTAACCATAATATTTTAGAATGGGACATGGAAACCAAATGTAATATCTCAGTGGAGACAATGGTGAAACAGCAATTGATTTGTGTGTTTTTTCTTGGCTCCCAGCAACTAGATTGCTTACCCAAGGAAAAAAAATACTTTCACATGTGGATTACCTCCCACATTCTGGCAATTATTGCAAGTACAGGTGCCAATAAACTCTCTCTGGCAAAAGAGAGAGACTAGTCAATAGAAATTTAACTGACAGCTGTGCTCAGTGTTCATTTAAAATGCCAATTTGACTCTGTTATGTATATAGGAGTCACTGCAGCCAAACAAGTAAGTCTGTAGAGAAATAAGTAATCTCGTGGGTAAACAGAGCACCTCAATTCAGGAAAGTGTCCTCTTTGTTTTTTCAACCTGTAGGAGTTCATCGTTTTTGCATCTCACTGGCAAAATTCAGGAAGGGTGGCCACTTTTGATTCCTGCTTTCCACTCTTCAAGTTTACTAGGGAAAGGGAAAAATCTGCTGCCTTTAACTACAGAGTGGCTTCTGGAAGGTGAAATGTTCATATAAACATTCGTGAGACATTCCATTCAGAAGGGGAAAGGAGAGATGGCTTCTCAGGTAAACATTTATGTGTGGGTCTGGGAAAAGTTGGTTATTCTTACAGAAATACTTCATTGTCAGATCATCCAAACTCTCACTATGCTGAATTAAACTTCTGAAACTATTTTTCAATTGAATCTCAGTATTAATTGAGTACAAGTTATGCTACTTGTGTACTTAATCCAGCTTTATTTCCATTCTCCTTTAATATTTTTCAGGATAGCATGTATAAATGAAAACATAATTTGAAAAAATAAAAAATTTGATATCAGAAAGGAATGTACATACACAATTTTTACTGAGAAGAGATTGGGTGGTTATTTATCTTTGAAGAAAGACAATATTTCATCCGTGTTTCATCTGAGGCCTTATGCAATAGTTTTCACCCTTCCTAATACTGCAAACTTTTAAGAACATTACAAATATTGTGGTAACCCCAAACTATGAATTCATTTTTATTGCTACTTTATAACTGTAAATGTGTTACTGCTATGAATCTTAAAGTAAATATTCATTATTCGTGTTGGCTTAGATGGTGATCATTTGATTATTGTTAGGATCATGTCATCTGATCCTCAAATGGGTAATAACCCACAGGTTGAGACCCACTGGTCTATTGTATCTTTGTAGATAAGTCAGAGTATTCTTTGTTAAGAACATGATTTTTCAAATTTATCAAAAATTAACACATATTTTTATTGATAGCAGAACAAGCTTTATAATTAACTATTCTTTCCTTGTGTCATATATAGAAATTATCCAGTGCTCATGATATTCTTTAATGTCAGGGCTTACTGACGTTCAAGGATGTGGCTATAAACTTCTCCAGGGAGGAGTGGAAATGTCTGGACTCTGCTCAAAGGTCTTTGTACAGAGATGTCATGTTGGAGAATTACAACAATCTGGCTTCTGTGGGTGAGAATAGTTGTATTCCATAATTTTTACTTCATCTTATGGTTGTCTAACAGTTCTAGTAATATATGTACATGACATTCACTGCATAACTTATGTCTTATGTTTTTGCAAGTATTGGTTGTTGTCTTATGTATAACAAACATTTTATGTCATTTATCTTGTTTTTATGTTTAACATAATGATAATTTAATCATTTATGCTTTTTGTACTGGTAGACTGTAGCACTTATTTTTAAATCCACTTTGGCATTCATATTTTTCAGTTTTTATAATGTAATTTAGAAAAAGGAATACAGAAATTTTAAATGTACTGATTTATGAAGTGTCTAAAACTTATTGGAAGGAAAATGAGAACTAGAAAGTCACTCATGTGTATTTTATTTTTTCCATCTTCTCTATTTGTCACAACCCTGTGCTTATACCCAGCTATGTTGAACAGTGTATGTGTGTGTCTATTTGAATCCACAGGTGTTTCTGTTCCAAAATCAGAGATAGTAACCTGTCGTGAACAAAGCAATGGACACTGGATGGTTGGTGAAGAGGAGATTGAAGGAAGAGAACAAGGTAAGATAAAATAAAATGACACAGCATGTGACGTTACTAAATCTAGACATGAAGTGAGGTTAGACAACCTCTTCAGTGGAAATTATTACTGAGAATTTCTTTTAGAACTGTGTACTAAATGTGAAGTATAGCACGAATGTTATATGATTTTTGTCTTTTTTAACTTAATAGTGGTGTTTTGAAATGCGCTGTTAGAAACATTTGACAAACTAGTATATTGTTCTGTGTTCTAATTCCTGATGATATTTTCATTACATGTGAATGATGAATAGATTTGGGTTTTCCTATTATTTATTACCTTAAAATAATTCAATAGCATTTATTTGGCATATAGGTTTTTTCCACTTCCCCATTCTCCCAGACCAGCTTCTCCTTTCACACTAACTCACTGTCAAGATCTCTCTCTCTCTTTCTCTCTCTCTCTCTCTCTCTCTCTCTCTCTCTCTCTGTCTCTCTCTCCCTCTCTCTCTCAGAAAGAAGAAAAGAATAGTAGCCAAATGGATTTAAACATGGGATTGGATTAGTGCTGATAACTTCTGAAGCTAAGGCATGCAATATGAGTAATATATCCAGTGTCATATATTAAGAACACTTATTTTTCCACACCTTGAATCTAAGTAATAAAATTTGTTCTTAGGTTGGGTGATATTTTATACCTCTTTCCCATTCACAAATTAGGATTTTTTTCTGCCTTAAACTTGTTCATGTATTCAGTGGTTTTGTATGGGTGGTAGTCTCCTTGTGTCTATAAGGTGCTGTTGACTGTGAGTCATCCAACACCTCTGGCCTTTATAATCCTCTGCCTCTTTGTCTACATAGGTCCCTGAGCCTGGATAGGAGTGGTGTGATAAAGATAACCCATATAGGATCAAGTGCCCCAAAGTCTCTCAGTATCTGCACTTTCTCAAGTTGTTGTCCTCCACGTTAAGCTTCTCTATTGGAAGTTGAGTGACAGACAAATCTATTGAAAAGGAATATGCATTTTGGAGGCATATTATCGCCATTTTAATTTATAAGAATAATAGTAGCTTTTAATATCAAGCCCATGACTTTTTATTATCACATTATTGGCTTCATAAACAGGTCAGATGTGGGTGTCAACTCACAAAGCCACCTTAATGTCATTCAAAAACAGTGGGTACTGACAAAGTATTTGCAGAACTATACACACCAGTGAGCATATCTTGCAGGAAGGTCAGCATTGAACATCATAGAGTTCATATCTGTGTGATTCTTGATTAATTTTGTCTTCCTATTACACAAGAAGTAGCTGCCAATACTATGGTTACAAGTCAGTAGGGGTGAAAAATCCACCTTAGCATGAGTTCACAATGTTTGCTGCTGTATGTATGAAGTGTCTTCAGGTATAGATTCAATTCCTCAGGTTTAGAAAGAATGTAAGTGTGTATGGAATTACTTATGACATTTCATTGAACCATAAGTCCTTTAGATAATAACTCAAAATGTTCTAGCTCATTTTTTGTACTATTTTCTGTATTTAGTGGCATTTGACTTTGAGTTATTTGATTGTCTTTCTTGGTCATTTAAATGGATTTTCATATGCAAATGTGTTAGGCTTCTATACTAGTATTTTCCCATAAGCTATTGAAAAGAACTTTAGTGTGAACTAGAGAAATGTTTTAGTTACAGCTTTTTGAATTTTAGTCTTATGACCTGAGTCAATCTCCATGATGCACATGGGAAAAGTAAGCTTCTACTAACTATCCCTTGGTCACATGTATTCTAACACACATAAAGACAATACATAAATATAACTTTAAAACTAGGCTAGTAGTGAATATTTGATCTCTATAATTCTGTTCTGTTTTATGCCCCATCTCTTGATATTGTTTTTCCTTTATGACACTATTCTTATTGTTTTCTTGTGTGAAAAACAATAGAAAGTGTATTAATGTCAAAATACCTAACTGACCATAGACACTCTAAGTAAAATATCGTAGTCTTGAAAGCTAGCTTATGACACTAAAGAAAACATGTAATGTTTGTTCTTTGAACTTCCTAATTTACACTAATTGTCTGTCCAGATGGGTTCAGGGCAGAATTTAGCAGACTATCATGTTAGAACTAATGCCAGGGTTCTTCATCTTTTCTTCAGAGTAGAAATTCAAGGAATTTTACCAGTTTTTACCTTTAAGAATCCACTATAAGGTTGGTATAAAACTAAACAAAAATGTTTGTACAGGTATCTTTTATGAAAATGGATACAAAAATTATCAGTTATATATTTCCAAAATATATTAAAACAAATAATAATAATAATAATAATAATAATAATAATAATACAGTGTAAAGAGACTACCACATAACTACCTCATGATAATCTCATAATGTAAGAGGTCTTTGACAAAATACATCAATCATTATATTAGAGTTCTATAAACTAAAAGAGTTTGCCATAAGCATTGGGGCAGCAACATTGTGGTGTCTGGAAAGAATATCAAGATAACTCCATTAGAATCAGAAAAAAATAGAAGGATGTCTATTCCATCAATACCCCTGAAATATACTTGTAGAAATCATATCTAGAGCAAAAACATTATGATGACTTTTGTAGAATAAACATAGGATACAGAAGATCAAAGTATCCTTAATTTGCGATGACGATTTTACATGTAAAATTTGACAAGATATTTCTTGCAGCTGTATTCAGGTTTTTGTTCGTCTGTGCTTCTTTTGAACAATACCATCCTCCCTAGTGGTAGCCCACATACACACACACACACACAGAAACACACACACACACACACAGAAACACACCCACCCTACATGTATAATGTATGCCATATATATATAAATATATTCACATGTATTTTGTATAATTTGTGAAAATATACAATAATGATTTCATGGAGCTTTACCTACATGACCTATATTTATTAATTAAGTAATCTATTTCTTTATTGTTTGCTTGCTTGCTTTACACCTTGAAATTAGCTCCCTTTCTTCCTGGTTCCATTTTCCTTCTCTCGTCCCCCATCCCCCTTCTCTTCTAGACAGAAAAGGGGGAACAAGGGCAACAACCCACCCCAGCACATCAAGTCATGTAAGTACTGAGCCGATTCTCTTCCTTTGTAGCTTGCCCCTGGAAAACGATTGGAAAGTAGGCAAAAATTCTATGTCAGAAATAGTTCTCAATCACTTAATTGGGGGATCCCCATGAAATATGAGACGTCCTGTTGCTCCATCTTTATAGTGGGCCTAGGTCCAGTCCATTCGTGGTCTTTGGTTGATGCCTCAGTCTCTGCAATTCATACGGGGCCCATGTTAGTTGGCTCTGGTGATCTTCTTGTGATGCCCCTGTCCCTTCCACATCCTTCTAGCGTTCCCATTGACTCTTCCACAAGAATCATTGAACTTCACTGTGAGTTATAGCATCTGTTTTGATCTGCTTCTGGATGGAGCCTCTCAGAGGACAGCAATGCTAGATTCCAATCTGCAAGCATAGCGGAGTATCCACAATAGTGTCAGGTTTGGTTCTATCCTATGAGATGGGTTGCAGGTTGTGACAGGCGTAGGTTGGAAATTTCCTCACCCTCTGCTCTATATTTATCTCTGGGTAAATTTTAGGTCAATCCCTTTGTGGATGGGTTGATGTTACTCTAATTCCATTAGAAGTCCTATCTAATCAGAGTTCAGCCTCTTGAGTCTCCATGACTCCTACAACTACATGTTTCAGCTAAATCGTCTCCATACACTCCCAGAAGCCTACCGTGTCTTAGGCCTCCATCTTGTGACCGAGATGCCTCCATCTATGGTTTTTCTTTTCCTTTCAAACTTTCTGTCCTGCCTCTCCTACTCTCACCAGCTCTGATCTCCATCCTCATGTTTTCCTAGCATTCCGTCTCCTACACTGTTCCTCCTTTGCAGTGTCTTCTGTGGTCACTTGTATGTCTCATTTAGTTTGACATTTGTAGTATAATATAATGTTTTAACTTTTTTCATTTCTGAAACATGCACACTAACATTTTAGATAATCTTTGTAGTTGATGATCATTAATAAATCACCAATGTTTGAGAAATGTTCTAACTCCAAAAGACACATGCTGACTGTTTGAACTCTAGTATGAATAATTCTTAAAACACTGTAGATATCTAAGTGCAAAGGCCATAATTAAGGTTTGGAGACACGACACACAAGAATTTGCCAATGACATGTACTTTCCCATTTTATTGTTCCCTGATCACTATGTGATTCATAGCTTTCCTCATTAAGGACAAACACAATCATGTATGACAACACCACCTTTTGAATAAGACATTTGAACTTACATTTTAGCTGAAATATAATTTGTTGCCAGAAAAAAACACAAATGTACATTAAGTCTCTAGTGGCACACACACACACACACACACACACACACACACACACACACACACAC
>CAJRSG010006124.1:17903-28433 GCA_907169655.1 Acomys percivali
ACACACACACACACACACACACACACACACACACACACACACACACAAACAGCGATTATTCCTTGAAATTCCAAAATTGCAATATTTGAAGAGTTTATGAGTGAAGAAATGTGACTTTTGGGTTAAAAAAATTATAAGTATATGGTGTAATCATATTATATTTTGAAGAAATCACATTCATGAGCTCTTAAAATTCTCTGCGATCTCAATTGAAACAGAAATGTAAAGAGGATGGAAATTCATTGTGAGGAATATTAGTGGAGGACAAGTGTGCAGAAAGTTATGAGAAGACAAGTTCATCTGAATAATTAATAGGATTTACTCTGTAAAATATAATTTAATTGGGGTAAGTTATTAAGATGATCTATTAACTTGTATTTCATCAAGATTTTGTACCTTAAAGTACTTAAAACTAGATTGAAGGCCATGGAATATTTTTTTTTTATGAAAAAAGCATTCCACCAAGCATATTCTTTTTAAAAAGCATTTTGGAGGTTGTAATTATACTACTTAAATTTAGGTATGTATTTGAGAAATATTCAATTCTGTAAGGATTGGCAAGCTACATTTTTTCCTTCTAGATGTTCCCATTGTTTGAGTTGTTAGTAAAACCATTACATTAATGTAATATTGGCAGGAAGATTGCCTAACTTACCTAATGTGACAATCCTTTATACAAAAGGACACATCTTATATTTTATCCAGGGAATACAAATATGGTAAGTCCATGTTTATTCTGAAAGAACTTCACACTTATTTACTCATTTCATGAATGCTCACCAGTTGATGTGGTTGATATGAAAATATAGACAGAAGAAGAAACATGTTGATTTTCATGTAAGATGTTTTCTCTAACACTCTCAGTCCTGTTGAAACATTTTAATATATAAGATATGAAAGGTTAGTGTTAAAAGAAATGCTATTATCATATATACATTGATCATCTACATTGGTGTATAGTTTAAAAATTAATCTCATATTTTAAAAAAAATTCTCTTTTCAAGTTTTTCCCAGACAGAGTCTTTCTGTTTAATAGGCCTGGCTGTCTTAGACTCACTTTGTAGACCAGGCTGGCCTCAAACCCACAGAGATTCACCTACCTCTGTAGGTAGACAAGTAAAAGATTTGTAGACAAGTGAAGATTGCTCCTTCTGCCTACTTTCTAGGTGCCTTTTGTTCCACTTGAATCTCCTTAGAGAGCTGCAAGCTGTACTTGTGCCTGTCCCTGGCCAAAGGGAGGTAGGTGGGTATCCAAGGAGGATGCAGAAAGAAAGATCCGTATCTTAGAAATACTCGGGTAGTCTGGAGTAAGGAAAGAGAGTGAAGTACTCTGAGTGGTGCCCAGTGGTCTGGGGGTGTTGGTGGGGCGGAGTCCTGAGGAGAGGAGAGAGATTGTGACATACTTTCTGGGAGCTCAGAATGGTTGCCTGGTTGCCTGGTTACCTGGTTGCCTGGTTGCCAGGTGGGACCTAGTAGGTGGTGAGGGTTTGGGGATCCAAACCATGGCCTTGTAGTCAAGTGGGTAGATTGGGATGGAATGCTTCTTCTTTTGATATGCCTTTGTTTTTACATTAGGGGCTTGGTTGGCCTGGTTCTGCAGCAAGATTATAGATGTCTCCAGCCCCTCAGGGAGCCCCTGCTGTGGTTGTTGCTCCCTCCAGACTCCAGATGGCAGGGTCCACGGGTGTGAAGGCGGGGAATACTGGAGCCCTCACCAGTGGGCTCACAGCGCCCTACCCTTTTCCCAGAATCCACCGCGGAGCCTCCTCCTGCCAGATGAGAAGCCAGTGCTGGGCTCAGGGACACCCTGAGGCTGTTGGTCCTCTCCATTGTGGTATCTGTCCTGAGCTCTCTGACACCACGACAACCATCACCCTGTTGCTGCCCTATCAGACCTGGGTCAGCCTTGGAAGGCCTTTAGGGCAAGCCCGCTTGACCTTGAAGCTGGATCGTGCCCTCTGTCCCAGGTGTCAGCACACCCAGGAGAAGCCTGGCAGCTTTAGTGGTCACCAGAGTGGGTGGGGTTAGTCACAGAGCTCCTGGGTCTGGTAAGGGTCCTGGCTAATTTCCTCATCTTCCAGTTCAAGAGTTTGTTTCTGAGGCTCCTTTCATATGGTCTAGATTGGCTGAAGGGTTTCTGGAGAGTTCCATGAGGGTAGCCTACAGGCATCGGGCACTCCCTTCTACTCAGCCAGCAAGCCCTTCAGGGATGCAGGTACCCGTAGTGGAGTCCACTCAGTGCAGTGTGTCCCAGGAGTCCTTGTGTGACCTGTGCCCACTTCCCCCCTCGCATCTCCACTCTGCATCCCCTTCAACCTCATCCTCCATCCTCTTTATACCCCTACACCCACTTCTCATAACACTGCCCAAGTTACCTACACACCTACACCCAGGCATCCGGCTCACACCCCAGCATAACCCCTTAGGGAGTCCTTTCAGCCTGCACAGAGACCCAACTCAGGCTTTCCTGGCGAAAAGGCCTGTTGGCAATCTTAGAGTCTAGGGCCAGCCAGCAGATGTTTTTTTTTTTTTTTTTTGCTTTGAGAAAGGCAGACTGAGTGTGGCCATCACCCTCCATGGTTGGCATCACTCTCCACATTTGGCATCACGATCAAGCAGAATTGTTTTGGTGATCACTGCTGCAGTTCCCCTGCTTGTCTGTGCATGGAGACAGCAGTCCATAGAGGGAGGTGCTCTTCTCCTGGCAGGACAGGCAGGACGTGGGTCTCCTGGGCCCTTTTTGCACCAGGAGACAAGAGAGAAGGATCAGGGTCCTGGTGACCCATAGCCAAAACTGAACGCCACATGCTTGGCTAGCAGGACCCTGCAAATACAGCTTCCCAGGTCTCTCTAGGCAGCCATGTTAGCCAGGGTGACTGGACGTCTCCACATAGGACCTGCAGCAACTGCTGCATCTGGGTTTATGTGTGGAAAACAGGTCTTGTCTGCCTGCGCTAGTTTGTGCCCAAGGCTACACTTGCACCGCCATACTTTTGGTTAAGTAGTCCCCGCAGTACCCACAGCTGCCTTAGGTCATTTCTAAGACACAGACATGGACAGACATATGTGTGCATGCACAAACACACACACACACACAGACACACAGACACACACAGAGGCACACAGGCTACTCAGTTTCTCTGGGCTGTGATCAGGACATCAGGGACAGAGAGCCTTCCTTCCACATGTCCATTTTATTTATTGATGCCCTCCCCTGCCCTCCTCTACTTCCCTTCACACCCTTCTATACTGCCTCGAGTTCTCTTGGGCTTTCCTTCTGTTTCGTATTCAAAGTGCGCTCTCCCCCTTTATTCCCTCTCCTCTCTCTCTCTCTTTCTCTCTCTGTCTCTCTGTCTCTCTGTCTCTCTCTCTCTCTCTCTCTCTCTCTCTCTCTCTCTCTTTCTCTTTCAGCTGTGCTCAAGGTGGATCTCAGGAACCTGATCTGTCAGGAAAACTGTGATATCCCAGAACCCTTCAAGAGGTCTGTAAGGCACAATCATGGTCATATGCAACCTTGCTGTGTGTACCTAGTGGGTAGGAGCCCAAGACAGTGTTGTATTCTGTGGTGAATCTCAAGAGAATCAGCCAGAGGAGTGTGTGTTCTGAAGGATTCCCCGAAGAGACCCGGCAGTCAGCTTACCATCAAGGCCAGCTACACATTGAAGCCTATTCACTGTGATGCTCAGTATCCCTGTGGGCAACAAACTTCTGGATTCTCCTGACTGACTACCTCAACTGGCCTAACAGGGAGAATAAGTTCACTGGTCGGCAAGGCCCCCTATCCTGTCCTTCCCTGCCCTGTCCAGGGATCACATGTGGAAAAATAGAGAAGTCACGGGTGCCACAATGTGTGCCCTAGAAGATTGCAGGATGTGTGTGTGTGTGTGTGTGTGTGTGTGTGTGTGTGTGTGTGTGTGTCCTGGATGGGAAGCTAGGACGTGAGAGGCCAGAGGCAAGGCCATAGTGGACCCAGTGTGTAGCAATTATTGTGGTGTTTAGGACAGAGTTGATCATCAGAATGACAGGATGGCATGTAGAGGAAGCCCTTTAGGGCTTCATAACCCTTTGGCCCAAGCGCAAGGTCTGCAGTTTTCCACGGTGGCTGGGTTGAGCTTGTGAAGGTCCATGAGACCAGTTGAGTGACATGGGACCAGTTGAGTGGCAACCATGTGGAAGGTGGCAGGAACCTTCCTTTGGGGTCACCTGCCAGCCTGGCACCTCTGAGAACTCAGAGCAGGCTCAATCCAGTTGGACCTCCCTTTGAAGCATCAGAGTGGATGCTTGCAGAAGGCTTCCAATAGTGAGATAGTTGGGAATCGATGGCAATAGCAGGGCTGTCTTGAGAATGCTGAGAGAGTGGTCTTCTTCTAGGGGCCATCCTGGAATATCTTGGCTGTGGGCAGCTGAGCGCTTGGAGACTCTCAGTGCTACTGGAAGGAAGGCTTCCTGCTGGAGAGTGACAAGCATTTGCCCAGTGATCACATTCTATATTTTACTTGGTCCCACACAGACCTATGTACACCGGATACTGTGGCTGAAACCGTGTAGATCACAGATGGAAAGGGAGAGCTCAGGAGAAAAGGAGCTACTAAGAGAGGGGGGGAGACAAGAATCTGTAGATGATATGTGTATGTCTTTTTGAATGTTTTTGTATGTAGCCTATTGACTGGACCTATTTTCTCAAGGGAGAAATAGTTGTCTGTGCCCTAAAGAGAAAGGATGATAGTGCATGATGTAGTTATTTGGAGCCCGGGACTTTTGTTAGTGGACTGGAGAGATGAAACAGTGGCTAAGAAACTCTGCTCTTCCAGATGTCCTGAGTTTAATTTCACAGCAAACACTCAATGGCTCACAGTCATATATAATGGAATGCAGGCAGGTGCACATGGAAATAGGGGTTTCACACATAAAATAAGTAAAACCTCTACGAAAAAATGGAGACGTGACAGAAGAACTCAGGAGTGGGAATGTGCAGGGGGCCTCCTGGTGGGACAAGTGAAAATTGCTCCTTCTGCCTCCTTTCTCGGTGCCCTTTGGTCCACTTGAATCTCCTGAGAGAGCTGCAAGCTGCATCTGTGCTGAGCCCTGGACACAGGCAAGTAGGTGGGTGTCTTGGGAGGACACAGAAAGAAAGATCCATGTCTGAGAACCACTTGGGGGCTCTGGAGAAAGGAACGGAAGAGTGTGACATGACCCGAGCAGTGCAGAGTGGGTAGGGTGGTCTGGGGCTGTGGGAGGGGTGGAGGCCTGAGCAGAAGAGAGAGATTGTGACAGACTTCCTGACAGCTCAGAATGGTTGCCTGGTTACCTTGTGGCCTTGCGCTGCCTAGTAGGTGGTTGGGTTGGGGGCTCAAGCCAGGGCCTGTTAGGCAAGTGAGCAGATTGGGATGGAACACTTCTTCTTTTGACATGTCCTTGTTCTCACATCAGCGGCATGGTTGATCTGGCTCTGCATCAGGACGGGAGATATCTGCGGCCTTCACGGGGCAACTGCTGATGTTGATCCTTCCCCCAGAGTCCAGGTGGCAGTGTACAGGAACTAACACACCTGGGTCCACAGGCATGAACACCTGGGAAACGGGAGCCCTCACCAGTGCGCACAAGGCAGTCAGCCTTTTCCCTAGTATCCACCGGGAGCCTCCTACTGCCAGGTGAGAAGCCAGTGCTGGGCTCAGTGGCCCCTGAGGCAGGTGGTCCTCTGCTTCATGGCATCTGTCAAAGTTCCCCTGTGCCTTTAACCGGGAATCTTTGTTGTGCCCATGGTCACAGGTGTCAGCACACCCAGGAGAAGAAGCCTGGGAACTATAGTGGTTAGCAGAGTGGGTGGCGTTATGCACAGATCTGCTAGGTCTTCCAGGGGGCATGGCTATACTCTTGTTGTGTTTCTAAGGCTCCTCCGCTAGGGTCTAGATTGGACTGAGAGTTTCTGCTGAGTTCCCTGAGGGTAGCTTACAGGAACATGTCCTCTCAACCATTCTCCAGCCCACAAGCCCTTCAGGGGCTGCCGTGTGTCCTATGTGGTGTGTGTGTGTCAGGGAGGTGCATTGTGTCCCAGGAGTCCTGACCTGTGCCTGCCTCCTCCTTTACGTCTTCCCTCTTCACCCCATCCGACCTCATCCTCACATATACCTACCTCACCAAACTCCGATGGTCCCACCATGGATACAAACAGGCACCCAAGCTCATACGCGCTTCCCTTTGGGAAATCCTGCAGCCTGCCCAGAAATGCATCTCAGGCCTGTCTAGGAATAAAGGCTTGATGGCCATGCTAGAGTCTTGTAACAGCCTGTTGCTTTTTTTGACTCAGCAAGGTCTGAGGGAGTGTGCCCATCACCTGCTGTTCCTTCCATCTCCTGTGCACTGCTCTGATCAAGATGAATAATTTTAATGATCTCTGCTTCATTTCCCCTGCATGCCTGTAGGTGGCAGTATGTGTCCTGATAAGGAGGTGCACTGTTCTTGGATGGACAGGGAGGATGCAGTTCTCCTGAGCTCTTCTTGGGCCAGAAGACATTTAGGAAGAAGCAGGGTCCTTGTAACCCACGGCCAATACCGAACGCCACAGGACTTGGCTAGCAGGACTGTGCAAGCACAGCCTCCAGATCCTCTCTAGATGGCCATGTTGGCCTGGGTGACTGGACCTCTCTACACAGGACCTGCAGCAGGGGCTGCATCTGGGTTTATGTGGAGAACAGTTCCTGTCTGGCTGCCCTTGTTTCTGTACAAGGCCACACTTGCACCCCCATAGTTTTGGTAGTGGAGTCTCCTGTACAACCAGAGCTGGCATAGCTCACTTCTAGGACACACACACACATATACACACACACACATACATACACACACAGGCATGCACATAGGCACATAGGCATGCACACACACACACACAGACACAAACACACAAACACAGGCTACTCAGTTTCTCTGGACAGTGATCTGGATCTTAGAAACAGAAAGCCATACTGGCCAAATGCCCATTTTATTTACTGAACCCCTCACCTGCCCTCCTCAATCTCTCTTAGTACCCTCCTATTAAAGTCCCCCCTCTCTATCTATCTATCAGTCTATCTATCTTGGAGCTGTGCTACAGGTGGAGCTGGGGGACCCTGATCTGTCCAGAAAGGAGTGTTCTCTCGGAACCCTACAAGGCGTGGGAACAATATCAAGGTCATATGCAACCTTGCTGTGTGTACCTAGTAGGCCAGGACACGAGGCAGTGTTGTGATTTGTGGTGAATCTTAACTGAAGCAGCCAGAAGAACTTGTGGACTGAAGGATGTTCTATAGATTCCAGGCAGTCAGCTTACCATCCAGGCCAGGTACACTATGAAGCCTCTTCACTTCGATGCCCAGCATCCATACAGGCAACATGTTGGTGGATTCGGCTGACAGGCTAGCTCACCTGGCCTACTAGTATAAGATGCTCAGGGCATGACATGGCCCGTATCCTGTCCTTCCCTGCCCTGTCCAGGGATCTCAAGTGGAAAAATAAAGAAGGCACTGGTGCCAGAGTCTGGGATCTTACAAGCTGTAGGTAGGTGTGTGTGTGTGTCTCTCTGTGTTTGTGTGTGTGTGTCTGTGTGTGTGTGTGTGTCTATGTGTGTGTTGATTCTCTGAGTGTCTCCTGGAAGGGAATCAAGGATGTGAGAGTCCAGAGGCAAGTCCATAGAGGACCCAGTGTGTAGCAATTATTATGGTGTTTAGGTCAGAGGTGATCGTCAGAAGGACAGGATGGCATGTAGAGAAGCACTTTAGGGCTTCATCTCTGTGGCCCAAGCACAAGCTCTGCAGTTTTCCAGGGTGGCTGGGTTGAGCTCGAGAAGTTCCATGAGACTTGGTGCTTGGGACCAGTTAAGTGACAACCACGTGGAAGGTGGAAGGACTCTTCCTTGGGGGTCCCCTGCCAACCTGGCACCTCTGAGCATTCAGAGCAGGCCCAATCCCGATGGAACTCCCTTTGGAGCATCAGAGTGGATGCTCTCAGTAGGCGTCCAAGAATGAGAACTAGGAAACAATGGCAGGGATGTCTCGAGGATGCTGGGAGAGTGGTCTTCTCCTAGGGGCCATCCTAGAAGGTCTTGGCTAAGTGCAGCTGGGCCCCTGGAGACACTCAGTGCTACTGGAAGGAAGGCTTCCTGTTGGAGCGTGACAAACGTTTTCCAGAGATCATATTCTGTATTTCACTTGGTCTCCTGGGTACTGCAGTTGAAATTGTGTGGATCACAGATGGAGAGAAAGAGGTGGAGTGAAGAGGATCTAGAGATAGATAGACAGACAGACAGACAGACAGACAGACAGACAGTGGGACAGACAGACAGACAGAAAGATCGAGATAGGAATAGATACAGGCAGAGAAATAGGAAGAAAGACTCAGGGAATGACAGAGAGAGGGAGATCGAGTGTCTGTAGATGATCTGTGTTTGTATTTGTAGGTGTATTTGTTTGCAGCCTGTAGACCAGACCCATCTTCTCTAGGGAGAAATAATTGTCTGTGCTATGGGTCTGGGCCCTAGAGAGAAAGGACGATAGTGCCTGGTGTAGTTTTTTTTTGTGTGTGAGGAGTCTGAGATTTTTGTTTGTAGTGGACTGAGAGATGGTTCAGTGGCTAAGAGCACTGTCTGCTCTTTCAGAGGTCCTCAGTTCAATTGCCAGCAAACGCTTGGTGGCTGACAGTCCTCTATACTGGAATCTGACGTCCTCTTCCAACAAGCTGCTGCACACATAGATAGGGCATTCACAAATAAAATCAGTAAAGTCTTTTGGAAAAAAAGGAGACGAGGCAGAAGAGGTCAGGAGTGGGAATGTGCTGGGGGGGATCCTGATGGGACAAGTGACAATTGATCCTTCTGCCTCCTTTCTAGGTGACTTTTGGTACATTTGAATCTCCTGAGAGAGCTGCAAGCCGCATCTGTGCTGAGCCCTGGACACGGGGAGGTGTGTGGTGTCTTGGAAGGACGGAGAAAGAAAGATCCAAATCTGAGAACCACTTGGGGACTCTGGAGGAAGGAAGGGAAGAGTGTGACATGTCCCGAGCAGTGCCCAGTGTGTAGGGTGGAGTGTAGGTGGGGATGGTGTGTAGGCCTGGGAAGAACAGACAGATTATGACTGGCTTCCTGGATCCTCAGAATGGTTGCCTGGTTGTCTGGCGCTGCCTAGTCGATGGTTAAGGTTTGAGGGTCCAGGCAGGGCCTGCTAGGCAAGTGGGCAGATTGGGACAGACCATTTTTTCTTTTGACAGATCCTTGTTCTCACTTCAGGGGTGTGTTTGGCCTGGGTGTGCGGCAAGATTGTAGATGTTTGCTGCCCCTGGGAGGCAGCAGAGGCTCTGCTGTCATTGATCTTCCCTCCAGAATCCAGATGTTGGGGCACTTGAAGGCTCAGGTCTGGGTCCACAGGCATGAAGGCCTAGGAAACTGGTACCCTCAGCAGCAGGCACACAGCTGCCTGCCCCTTACCCAGTGTCCTCTCTGGAGCCTCCTTTTTCTTCCTTCCTTCCTTTCATTCATTTTAAAAAAAGATGAATTCATATGTATTTTACATGTATAGGTGCTTTACCTATCTATGCATAATGTGTGTAAAGTCTGAAGAGGCCAGAAATGAGCATGTGATCTTGTGGCACTAGGGTTATAAATGGCTGTGAGCAACCATATGGGTAATGATACTCAAACCATGGTTTGAGTGGGTAGGTAATTTTTTCACAAAGGACTGAAGGAATATACTATTCATTATTATACTATTAGCTGAATCATTAACAGTAGAAAAGTTAAGAGATTCTGAATTCATTAATAACATTAATTTTATTACATTTAAAATGACTTATCATTAGCAGATATTTGATACTTTTTCTAGCTCCGTGTATAGCACCTAGGAGACCTAAACTATTTTTTAGGTAGTAGGTAGGTTTGTTAGTCATTGTATTTATAGAGGGCTGAGGTGCTTTTGTAAATACAGCAGAAATAGTGAGGTATGCTAAGTTTTCTATTACCTTTTGTTTTCCCTCTCTTTTTATTTACAGGGTTTCTCTGTAGCTTTGGCCATTAAGCCCTTGGTTTGTTGATCAAGCTGTCCTTTAACTGACAGAAATCCATTAGCCACTGCCTTCCAGTGGGTTGGAATTGTAGGCTGTACCACCACGCCCAGCTCTATTAGCTTTTGAAATAGGTCTCTCTTACAATATAAAAGCTCAATTTGCTTTTTTTGTTGTTGTTGTTGTTTGTTTTTTTGTGGAGAAGGAGGTATAGACATTTACTTAAGACAAAAAGTTTGCAAATCCTCAGGGAATTGTGTTAATGTCTTAATTTGTGGAATTGTGGCACTTGTCTCACAATTTTATGTCATGAAAATTAATTTATTTTTACATTTAAAAACAAGCTTCTTAAAAGAACACATTCCTTTTTAGCTATTAGCAGTTGAATTTTTCGTTCTTTTAAAGCATGCTAAGTAAATTCTTACTACCATATCACACTTATTATTATTATTATTATTATTTATTATTATTATTATTATTATTATTATTATTATTATTATTATTATT
>CAJRSG010006125.1:0-11850 GCA_907169655.1 Acomys percivali
GTAAAAGTGTAACCTCCTTACACCACTGAAAGGAAACCTAATAAAGTAGCTGAGCTTCTGAGTCCTCCACACGACTGGCTGACACTTGAGAAGTAATTGAGTTAACTGAGTTTCTGGATGGCTTCTCTTGCTTCCTAAGTTTGGTACGCCTTAAATTCTTAGAGATGTGGCAATGTGGAAAACATCTAAATACTCCTCAGAAAGGAAAATGTCTTTGTTTCTAATGTAGCCTAACTATGACCGTGGAATGTAGAATGGGAGATAATATTGTATAGGTGAGAGATTGAAAAGGAATTCACGTGGGTTTAGGGTGGGGAGTTAGGAGAAAGCAAAACTTACAGCAGAGAAGCAACCAACAAGTCAGCCTGTATTTAGAAATTCTGTTAACAAGTTGTCACAAGAGCAGCTAGAATTCATTGGAGAGTTTTGAAGGAATGACACAAATGGAGATTTCAAACAAAAAAATGTCTCAGATGCTTTCTTATATGTGGGTCTTGCCTCAAATACTCTGTGTTTAAAATGGAGTATATAAGGAAACGAGAAATGGGCCATTGGTTGGTAGGAGTGGAACTTCTTATCACAATGGAGAGTGGTCAAGGCAATATCATTACCATTCAAAGTATGAAGATAAGTAATTGTGAGGGCTCCGCTGTAGATGGGACACCTCTACCATTATCCCATTCCCAACAAACCTCAGGGAACACCGTGGAAGAGGGTGCAGAGAGAACATAAGAACTGGGGAATAGGGAGATGTGCTATGAAATGTTCTCCTCGGGACATGATATAGCTATTACACACATGAACTGCCAGTCACTCTATTTACCTACAGAGCACCTGCTCAATAATAAGCCAATTAAAAAATGGATCATAGAGGTGAGGATCCCCGACATCTCAGCATGAGCTGAGAAAGTTGAAAGTTGCTGGGAGAAGAGTCGCTTTTCTTTGGTTATGTACCCTTCTGGTAGGTCCCTAATCCAAGAGGAAAGATTGGGAAAGATACCACTAAACTCTAATTAGTGCAGCTCATATGTACATGGGGTGACATAATCTACCAGAAAGTGGGAACCTACCTACTTAGCCAGACTACCTGAATGCCAGCTCCGACGGTCCTCCTGTTTCAAGCTTTCCAGCGGGAGGATTCTCTGACTCACGACTAAACCCTGGTTTTTACTAGGATATCAGATTTCGCCATCAGTTTCTCACACTTATATCAGACTCACTTCACTGATTCAGCCATATCTCTGCCCTCCAACTGTTGATGTTTTAATCGGCACAGCAAAATGTTCTGTCCCATTATCCCCATTACCTTGGAAGAGTTTGAGACTGTCATTACTTCTAACTGCAAATGAGCAATTGTAAAACTTCCCTATTGTTAATAATCAAAGGATGGCAATACAGAAATAGTTGGTAAAGGAATGGTAGAGGGGGTGAGCTAGCAAGATGGGAGATGAGGATTTGGGAAGTGGGAGTGTCTGCAATTGGCTGGTTTTGCTGGGTTTTTTTGTTTTTATTTTTGTTTTTGTCTTTTTTTTTTGTTGTTGTTGTTTTGTTTGGTTTTGGTTTTGGGTTTTTTTTGGACTCAGTTTCCTTAGAATCCAAGCAAGCCATCTCTATTTACTCATGGTATGCACATGTTTACTTACATACCTTCATACAATCTCACCTTGAAGTACAGATCCAGGGATCACAAGAACCTTACATCCAGAACAAGTGTGTCATTTGAGCTGTGTACTGTAAACTGGTGAGGGCATATTAAAACCCACTAAGAAGTTTTCTCTTTGATTTGGTGGAATCCTATGTGGGAATGTATAAAATCCCGATTAAAAATACCTCTGAAATTGGCTTTAGTTTTGAGTGGCAGAACACATTGCCTTTAGAGGTTTTAAGTATAAAATCATGGGACTTACATGCAGACATATAGAACGTAGCTGCTAAGGGGAGAGTGCCTTTGCCTATTAAAACTGTCTTGTATTTGATCCATGTTTTCTGACGAGCCATTCTTTTCTTAAGCTATCACAAGGAATAATCAACATACTTCAATATTCTATAATTTTGTAACGGTCCTTAATTCCAGAACATTAGTCTGCACCATTTTAAAGCTGTAGCTTCACTTTGGCCAAATATCTGACTTCATATATGTGTATGATAATATAAATGTATAGGTAAAAAATAAAAAAAAATATTTAATCAAAACAATAAAATGTATTTCACATCTAAAAAAAACTGACTTCATAAAATGTCATCAAAATTTAGAACAATTTTCTAGTTCTTTCCTAACCAGAATTGTATGTTTCCCATTAGTCTTTTCCAAGCAGTATCTTATGAATTTGTATAAGTGTTTTATAAATTTCTAATTATCCCTATACAGTTTGTGTTAGGACAACATAATTTAGCTTTTTATTTTATATTACTTCCTTGGAGAAAGACTGTTCACTTTTATTCTCAACTATTTTCCACCTTGAACTCAACTTCAGATAATTTAGTAGTAAAATGAGGACAATAGCTTTCTTTATTTGTGGTTATTTTTGTTAATCATTTCTTCATTTCTTAGCTTTTATCGTCTATTCGCTGGCCTATATTGATCTTTACTTAATCTTTATATACAACTGAAGTGTTTAGACTTTTAACAGTTGAACATATTTATCATAATTATTGATATTATAAATAACTGAATTTAGCTTCTGTTTTTTATTCTTGTCTTCATTTTCTGTTGTTCTTATTTTAAAAGTTAACAAAGACACAAAATGTATTTTCTATTTTGAATTATTTGTAAGTTTTCATAATTTTTTAAGACTATGCTGTTTGAAAACCTCTGAAATTGTCATTGCCATCATCTGTAAACTGAATGGATTTTCATGAAGTAATGTAATAGCTTTAAAAGAATTTAAAGTGTAAACTCTGAGGCAAATAAAAATTCAGCAACCTATTACCTCCCTCTGTGTCATAATCAGGAAGTCAGGTATATGATAACTGACATTAGTTTCTCACTCTCCTAAGAAGGGACTGTTTCCAAACATCTAGTGTGTGTCACCAGCTCTGAGCAGCCCAGATCACACATGTGTGTATGCATATATAGACTTTATAATTTCACCATATGCTTCTTATTTCTTTTCTACTAATATCAATCTATTGAGTATGGGTTTTCAAATTTATTATTTCTTTTACTTTTTTATTTATAAGGCTCAGAGTGTAACAAATTTCTTTCCGATTTGCCTTTCCATAGGTTTTAAATTGAATGAAACTTTCAGAAGCAGATTTTGACAAACATTTTACAATTCTATATAAGATGAAGCCCTGGTCTGTGTTCTCACTCCTAAAAATAAGAACCCTGTGAATATCTATGTAAAAGAAGAGAGCACTAAAGTCACTGTGAGCACAGCTATAAACAAGAGATTCTCATAGACATTCAGACCAAAGGAAAAAGTAAGTACCCAATTTTGTATAAAATAAATTCTATGTAAATATTTTTTAAAGTGTCAAAAGGATGCATATGACATGTGAAAACCCCAAAGTCTGGAAAAGTTGGACGTGATAAACACATGAGCACTCTGAAAACTGACAGAGGCACTAATATTAACTCCCTTTTGTAAGGTAGGTTAACTATATTGGACATTCCCCATGCCTTCTATTCACATCAGGCACTTGTGTT
Source organism: Acomys percivali (assembly GCA_907169655.1). Taxonomy (NCBI): domain Eukaryota; kingdom Metazoa; phylum Chordata; class Mammalia; order Rodentia; family Muridae; genus Acomys; species Acomys percivali. The sequence goes on from CAJRSG010006125.1 coordinate 3,650, forward strand.
TGCTGAATGTCTGCAGAAGCCAAATCAAATGATTTCTGATTCACGTCTCTACATTCTAGAGTCAAATGGTCCTCAACATGCCCAAAATTACCATCTGCCACATCGTTGCAAAGCCAGTGATGCAGGATAGCACATGATAAGAACTGTCCACGACTGAATAATATGGCCTTCTTCACCAAGAATAGAGTTCTTAAGTATTATAATTGTAATTGTGTGGATGAAAATTCTAGCCAACAGGTTCAGGATTTTTAACTCGTGGTGCCCAGTTAATGATGCTATTCTGAGAATTTTTAGGAGGTTAGTCTTGAGGTACGAAGTGCATTGCAAAAGGCGAGCCTTAAGATTTCATAGCCTCATCCCACATCCACATTGATATTTCTCTTTCATGCTCATGGTTGAAGATGGGGCCCTTCCACTTCCTCCTTCTGCTGACATGCATACAGTTTCTGACATTGCACCGTACCATGATGGACTCACAGCCCACACTAACTACAAGCTGGGAAAGAACTACATCATCTTTAAATTGCCTTTAGTTATTTTGGTTTATTGCAGCAAGATGAAAGTATCTATTATACAAATCAGAATTAATAACAGTGGTATAGAATAATAAAGAGTAAAACGTTCAAAGTAAATTTCATTTTAAAAGGTCTGTATGAAACTAAAAGTAACTGCCTCATTGACATCAATATGTATGTCAAAAACCATTGTAATACAATGATTATTTGGTGGTTTTAATTTATTTTATTCTATGTATTACATTGTTTTATCTTTGTTATACTTTTATAATAATTATAATATAATCACTTCCAAACATATAGTAAGGATATAATGACAGAAAACTTATGTAATTATAAATTATGTTGAAATTCTGACCACCACCATTGCCCTTTATATTTTTAGCATGGATCTTAACCTCTAATTTTGTGTATGTTTTCACATTCTTCAACATAATTATGAAAACATTAGACTAAAATTAGCTTCATTTGTACCTTTAGTGACAAACTATTTCTTTTAATATTCCTTCCAGAAATACTGATGCATATATAGGCCTTAGAGTCTTAAACAACTGAAATGGAAATTGTTGATGGCTAAACAAGCTTGTATAAAAAAATTTCAAGACAGAAAATATGAATGTGTACTGAGTTGCAGAGGTCTCTTAGAAATCATAGTAGGGACATTGAGCTATCTGTATGTAAAACTTGTATCAGGAGGAATGGCTGGGCTACAGATACTAATTTAATGGTTGGTTAATTTTTCCTATTAATTTAGTCATTATAATCTGGTTATGTGATGACAATTGAAATGATTATAAAACCTTGGTGAATAGACATGTGGTTATGCACAAGCAGTGTTCAGATATTGGTATTACCTGTCTCCAGATAGGATCAAGAGTTACCTGAGTAAAGAGAAGACAGCTGTCAATATGATTACAATTCAAAAACTAAAATCATAATTTGGAAAAAAGGAGTTGTAGGATTTTTTTTGTTTGTTTGTATTTGTTAGTAAAATGAGACATCCCCAAGGAATCTAGGGGAGACAAAGTTGGAGTAGTAAAAAGCAGAACATTAAACACAAACTTAAGAGATGAAATGTCCCATTATTTCTCTTTGTAATAAACCTGTGCTAGATGTCATAGAAGGTTTGAAAATAAAGCCAGGAGCCTTGTATGCATGCCTGTAATCCTAGTCCCTGAAAGGCAGAGACATTTTCAGATACATACTGTGTTCCTGGCCTGTCTCAGCTACATGAGAAAATACACACAAACAAATGAGGAAAAAAGATGAAAATTTTGAAATAGCATTACTCCAAAGTGTCAGAGTGTTAAAATGAGAAGAGTAAAATAGCTGTGAAGAGGCACTGCTAGGTGGAGCCTTCTCAGAGGGCAGCTCTTGTTTGACTCCTGTCCGCAAGTGTAGCAGAGTATCATTAATAGTGTCAGAGGTTGGTTTTCTCTGTTGAGGTGGGTCTTGAGTTGGGCCAGTCTCAGAGCTAAAAATTGGGAGATGAATAGGAAGCCTTGTGGGAAAGTGAGGGGGAAGAAGAAAAGGATCTGGAGTTTCCAAGAGCATCACACGGAGACCAACAGAGCCAGCTGAAGAACCAACCAAGGACCTTGAATGGACTGGACCTAGGGCCTCTACACAGATGTAGCTGATGGGCAGCTCAGGCTTCATGTGGATCTTCTAGTAAGGGAAGAGAAGGCTCTCTCTGACATGAACTCTCTTGCCAGCTTTTGAGTTACTTACCCCCTGCCAGACTGCCTTGCCAGGCCACAGGGGAAGAGGAAACGCACAGTCCTGATATGACATAATGAGTTGAGGTGGATGGGAAAGGGGACTCTCTTTTAACCTAGACCCAGAAAAAATACACACGGTGTATATTCACTTACAATTTGATACTAAACCAACATCATGAGTCTTCATTCAGCGGGGGATTGGGACAGATGCTGAGAGTTTCTATTGGGATTCCAGGTGAGAGGGGTATGAGAGAAGAGGGAAACAGTAGGACCCAGAGGGTCCGGGAACGCTGAAAGAAGACCACCAAGGCTGTTGCATCTGGACCCAGGTGGTCTGCTCAAACTACTGTGCCAACCAAGAAAAATGCATGGAGTAACCTAGACCCCCTATTCAGATTCAGCCAACGGACAGCACATTGTCCATAGTTGTGTGGAGAAGGGAGAATGGCTAAGACATGAACTCTAGTGACCCATATTTGACCACTTCCCCTTGGTGGGGAGACCTGGTGGCACTCAAAGGAAGGGTAATCAGGCTATCTGGATGAAACCTGATAGGCTGTGATCATATGGTGGGTGAGGAGGGCCCCCCCGTCACAGGCCTAGGGGAAGGGAATAGGGTGAAAGAGAGATGGAGGGAGGAACCGGAAGATACAAGTGAGGGGATAAAAATTTAGATGTAATCTGAATAAATTATTTAAATGAATTTTTAAAAAGGCAGTGAAGTGACATAATTAATGAATGGGGTTAAATTTGAGTGTAAGCAGAAAAAAAAGTATCACTTCAAACTAAATAATCTGGTGGCAAACTCAGTCATATTTCTTCTCAGAAACACCTCCTTATTAGGGGATTCTGTGACATGTTTGAGTTAGATGAATCATAAATAAGTGTATTAACTAAAAGTGCCTTCCAGGAAGTTTATATACTCAATCAATACTTTTTAATCCAAGTGATGTTTTACTTTTATTCATATGATAAAAGAATTTAAAAATCAAATAGTGTATAAGCAGTCTCATAAAAATTAATGAATGTCCTTGCTATTTACTTTTAAATTTCCTGGAAAATAGTTAAACCATTTTGTGAGGCACAAAGCTTCTTGGGTTTACAGATAAGCACTAGGGGAACTAGGAATTTCAAACACATGGAGTTGTCTCTTCAAAGGAAGGGATGTCTTCAACTCATAAGACTTGGCGGAGACCTAGTTAATAGCTGCTGCCCTTTGTGCAAAATGTTTGCCTAAAACAACACAGAATCTCCTCATACCCTTATCATGAGCTTGTCAATATTTAGATACTATCCTTATAGAAGATTTCACATGCTGTCGATCTATATACTTCATCATCAAAGATGGACAAGTATTTTCCAAAGAATTTTTGATGTAGTCATGTCATATGCTTTGTTGTACACAAGGATCTGAGTTATTTACCATGAGAAATTTTTGGCCAAACTGGGCTATGTTTAAGTATTCCAGAAATACAGTAGTTGGGTTAAGACTCCCACTGTTTGAACTAAAATCTGCTACTGAATTGTGTTGAACTGAACTACCTTCTTGCCTCCCACATATTGTTAGTCTGCAGGCTGTGGTCATAACAGAGACTCTTGTATTCCCTTAGATTTTTTTACATATATTTCCATCCATTTATCTAAACATAACATATGTAGATACTGGTTTTTTTTCATGTTTATAAAAAAACTAATACAAAAACTCTTAGCAAAGTTAATTGTAGTGAGAATATTTTAATTGCTAGTCAATGTACTAAACACAAATATAACTTATGTTTGGGGCTTTCATTAGAGAAATAGACGGGGCATAGTGATGGCGGCATAAATAAATACATTGAAATTCTAGAAATTAAAGCACTGTCACTGAAATGGAAAATGGCATTCTAGAAGATTAACATATTATGGAAATAATTCAAGGCATCTGGATATTTGCTGACAGAAACATCTCACAGTGAAAAATGGTAAGAAAAGAAAAATAATTAAGCGCAGCACAAAATACACAAAATCTGTAAGAGAACATCATGATATGTGGTGAAATGCCATTGGAATAATATAAATAGATATGAACAATGAAGAAATACAGGCACACTAATCTGTGGAAAGCTTCAAATCATCAGAGAGACCTGAGACATGGTGTTTGTTCCCCATGTGTTCTCAGAGAACACAAATCAGAATACACACAAAACTACTGCCAGAGTGCAGCAAGATACATATCATGTGAAGCAGAACATTGAGGAGATAGGTAGGTAATAACAGAGAAAAGGGTTGGAAGTCAATACAGAAGAAGAGGAGAGGGAAAATATTATCCTGTTTGAAAAAACCTATATGAAAACATTAATTTTTGTTTCAAAAATTACATAGGATGCATTAAAGTTCATTTATATACATATACTCATATATTTTAAATGAAATTATACCACTTGGGTTGAAAATGCTTTTGGATATCTATTAAAAACCTCAGTACCCAGTACGAGAAATGATTTTTACAGTTGTTGGGCAGAGGCATCTAGAAACTCTCATAACATTTAGGTTGTAGATAACCCCCTTAATTGTTTCTCAGATATTGAAGGTAGGTCTCTGTTACTGATTATCTCATGCAATTAAGACTGAGGACTCAGATCAAGCTGCCTCTGACTCGAAAACATCCTTGCTGAGGATTGGCTTTCATAGACCTGAGAGGCGTGATGAAACTTTCTAATGAAGGTACGATAACAGAAGTCTTGCCCAGGTATCATAGTTATGACTCATAACAATGGCCATTATGGCAAGAGATGGCTAAAGGTGCACTAGTGGCACTCATATATTGGCCGTAACCAACAGCTGTCTAATTTCACTTAGCATCCACTTAACAGGACATAGTCATGCCTCAAAGAACAAATTTATCCAGCTTCACAGAGTTGGTGGACCCATGGACCACAGAAGAGGGCTTTTTACTATCACGTTACTAAAGCTGCATAATTCCTAACTACACACTATACTAACTCACAGACATGGAAGCAGCAAACATAGGGCTTACACGGGTCTGCACCTGTCCCTCTGCATACATATTATAGCTTTCAGTTCGGTGTTTTTATGGGACTCCTGAGTCTGTGAACAAGTGAGTCTCTGATTCTTATGCCTTCTCTTCGGCACTTTTTCTCCTGCCGATTTACCTTGTCCAAATTTGATGTGATGGTTTTTGTTTTACCCTATACTTTATTTTGTTAGATTTTTATTGTTATATCATATGTATGATCGTCTTTAATTAATTAATTAATTATTCACTTTCCATACCAGTCATAGCGCCCTTCTTTTTTCCTCCCAGTTCCACCCTCCTTTCCCCATTCCCCCTCCCCTATTCCTCAGATAATGAGAGCCCCCCACCCACCAACTGCAGCTCATCAGGTGCATCAGGAATATGTTCATCATCCTCTCTTTGGGCCTGGAAATGCATGTATTCAAGTAATGCTAAATTGATTAAACAAGTCGTATTTATATACCTATGTCTATATACACATCTATAGAAATTAAAGAAAAAGAGGCTTCGAGGTGCTTCTCTATAGGGAATAACATTGTCTGAACATCCCAATGAAAATACAATGATCATCACAGTAGTTGAGACAAAACTATTTTTGATCTTCAAGACAAACTTTAAATTCAGTGGTACTTATATGTTAAGAATAAATGGATGGAGAAAAGCATACTTCCTTAATACTAATCATACATAAAAATTATACTAACCTCAGTTGAAGCCAAAATCAGAAGAGGAAAAAATAATCATATGTGAGTGATGGTAAATAAGGGAATATGGTCAATTCTCCAAGAATATGTAATTGTTCTTAACATGTATACATTTAAATATATAATACTGAAATACATGAGCGTATACTTCCAAAGTAAAAACACATACTATTATGCCAATACCCAATATTATAGAATATGAAGAGGAAATAGCCAGAAGTGTATGATGTAATGGTATTAGCATAGTAATATGTGCTATTGTAGATTAAATGTACTACTATACCAATATTTGAGACCCCATTACCTTTTCTCTCTTTTGAAGAAAAACAGACTGAAAGTCAGGGCATATATAATTGACCTGAGTAAATGCATCAGTTAATCTGTTATTGCCAGAATGCAATAGTACTCACTAAGACAGACCCATGTAGAAATAAAATACATGAGAAATTTTAAATAAATATAGAATTGGAATTATGTATTTGCACATGAATGAAATTGAACCAGAAATAAATGACAGAAATGTAACCTAGAAACTCTAAGCTATTCCAGGATCAAACTCATTTCTAAATTTTCCTTACACAATGTAGAAGTCACAAGGGAAACAAAAATATTTTGAAAAATCTAGAAATGTGAATAATACAACTCAAAATTTGATATTGTGGAAATATTATGAAATATAAATCCAAACATCAAAAGATTCCATTAGACATGAATAAATCAGGGCTCTTCTGCAGATGATGTGGACAGTAAAAGATAGCACAAGAGTATAACTTGAATTGTGGAAGGATAAATTTTGTTAGAAATCTGCAGAAAAATAATAATAATAATAATAATAATCTACAAGATAATCTAATAGGCTAATATCATATATAAATTGAATGTTAATAATTAATAATATTAATATTTAATAACTATACAAAAGAGCAAATTCATTTTCTGGCAAATTCTCCAAAGCTTTAAAAGTCTTTAATAATTTCATGTCATGTATTTTATAACCATCCCCCACTCCTCCTCCTGGCAACTCTCAGATACATCTCCAAACTTAAAGATATTACAGCATATTTTTCTCAATAATGCCCATACAAAAGAATGAAAAGCAGTTTGAAACTGTCTAGTAAGTGCTGCTAGATCTCATTAAAAAAAAAAAAACTTTCAATGTCTTACATGTCTTTTGGCCAAAACAAAACAAGCAAACAAAAAACAGAGGACCCAAATCATACCTCGTGATCTAGGTGGTAACATGACATTCTAATTTTCTAAAAGGTTATAAAATTACTGTTTACCAGAATGTTCCCTGGTAGAGAACAGAAACACTCCTTTGTTCTATTTCTAGCCTGTCAATCACCTGGGTAGGTAAACACCCTCAAGAAATGATTCTCTTTTAAGAGATTTTTGGAAAATAGTATAAAGCAAACCTTAAAAGGTAGTTTGACACAGTAGTCTGTGTGGTTATTGCTGACTCTCGCCTCATGAAATTGTTTCCTCAATAATGTGTTCTAGTATCTAGTCACTCACTGCCTATTTTTTGATGCATGAGTGTGTTTCCACCATAGCTGTTTCCACTCTCCTGTCCTCCTCTACTCTATCCCTCCGTAAGAGAGTTTAGTGACAGTTATTAAATATAAGCACTGTTTGTCCTAACCCTGAAGCTCTGCATAATTCCTAGGAAGTAGAATTAGGTTCATAAAAATCATTGCGAACACTAGTGAAATTCCTGCGATCACTGTGAAATCTTAGTCTCTCATGGAATTCATATTACTCGGTAATAATCCTGCCTACCTCCTGTACTGTACGTTGTAACTCCAGAGACCATACAGTAAAGCTTTAGTGATGTTGTTCAGTGGCAGAATGCCTGTCTGGAATATGAGCGGACCTCGATTCAATCCACAGTTCTCAACAAAATTTACCAAGCTCAGTGAACATCTATTAAACTTAGGGAGTGAAGGGAATGGGCTAAGGAAAGAGATGCAAAATTAGAGCAAGTAATGGTTAGTGTGACATTGTGAAACTGAGTGATTTCACAGAGATGCCTTTAATTCGAGAATGAGCATTGTAAATGTAAACATTTTTCACACTCTAGAAAACCTGAGGGATCACTTCAGCTGCTTCAGTCATTGTCTCTGATAAGACAGGTGACTGTCTACACAGTTGTGTCCCCTACGTGATTTTTCTATGACCTGGAATGTTTAATGCTGCCCATTTCCCAGCTCCGATGAAAAATGGGCATCATTGTGCCGGTGTTACA
>CAJRSG010006141.1:0-24649 GCA_907169655.1 Acomys percivali
CCTGGAATTCTGAGAAACACACCAGCCTATTTTTCACAGTACTAATAGCCATCTTGAAGAGACCTGCCAGATCTGAGAACCACACATGTCAGACCCTTATCCCAATCACCTGACTATAGGTCCAACTGGGACACAGCCTGATGTGAAACGATACAGGCTATTGGAGGAGATCCAGATCCCAGCATAGGACCAATGTCTCTTCCTGCATGCTCTAGAAGCCAAGAGATATCCAGGAACATTCAGCCAAAGCAAGGAACAACCAGATGGCTAAAGGGCACCAAAACCTATGGGAATATGGCACCAACACATTCCAACTACCCTAATGAAACATGCCCTGGACATACAAACACAACTGAAACTCAGGAAAATGGCCTTAAATCTATGTTTATGAATATAATAGAATCCTTTCAAAAAGGTATAAGTAAACCCATACAAGAAATATAGGAAAATATGATAAAACAGGTGAAGGACATTAATAAAATGGTTCAAGACCTGAAAAGGAAAATAGACTAAATAAAGTAAACACAAACTGATGAAAAAATGGAATTGGGAAACTTAAAATTAGAACAGAAAATGCAGAGGTAAGCATCACCAACAAAATATGAGTGATGGAGGAAATAATATCAGGCACAGAAGACAAAATTGAAGAAATAAATATACCTGTCAATGAAAATATTAAATTGAAAAAAGTTCCTTACCCAAAACATCCAACAAATCAAGGACATGAGGAAAAGACAAAACCTAAGTATAAGTATGATAGGTATAGACAAAAAAGAAGATGACAAGCTCCAAGACAAGAATATATTTTTAACAAAACTGAAAAAGAAATTTTCTCCAACCTAAACAGAGAGATACATTGTAACATACAAAAGGCTTACAACGGAAAAAATATATTCGACCAGAAAAGAAATTCCTCTTGACACATATTAGTCAAATCCTCCTTTGAGAAGGGGAAATAGGTACAAATTGTCAATCAAGCTAGAACCCATTTGTGGTACTAGATATATGGAGAGGGGAAAATAAGGGTATATATATACATTGGATATATTAATCATATGTTATGCCAAATCTTCGGGAGAAGTTACTAGCACAAACCCAATTCCATGTTTAAATCCATTTTAGCTTCTATTTTTTCTTCTCTCTCTTTCGATCTCTCTCTATCCCTCTCTTTCTCTGTTTGTGTGTATGTGATATATATATATATATGTGTGTGTGTGTATATATATATATATATATATATATATATATATATATATATATAGAGAGAGAGAGAGACAGACAGAGAGAGAGAGAGAGAGAGAGGGAGAGAAGGAGGGAGATATCATGACATTGAGTTAAAGACGAGAGACCTGCTAGTTTGGAAAATGTGAAAGAGAGAAAAACTAAGTACAAAATATACGATATAAAATCCATTTAAAGGCATAAGTAATGGAAATCCCCAAATAACTAATGATTCATATAAAACAAAAATATTTTCAGTATTTTCAGTAATTAGAACACAAAACAATCTACTAGTTGTCAAATGTCTATAATATAATGCATTTCAGATCAACACTAATAAGGTAAAAAGTTAAAGATCATATAAGATCCACGCTGTACTATACATTTCGTACTTTGTTCTAAAAGAATTTCTTAGGCTGAAGACTTTGTCTAAACAGTCTTAAGGTCTAGAATGCTCCTTGGTTTAGAGTCCTCACATGCTGTGTCATTTTATTTCATCTTACCTGGTTCTTTTTCTTCAATCTCCTCTTTATCATCAATCCAGGGTTCTTTGTGTTGTTCAAGACATGTTAATACCTCTTCTTTTGCAAGAGAAATACCTGTAATTCAAAAAGAAATACAGACACACCATTCTATGTAGCTGTGTACTAGCACAGGATTGTGCCAAATAGGGAAGACAGAAAAGAAGAAAGTATACATGAATGATTTACTAGTTCTCAACTCCTCTCAATACATTTTAGGCTCTTCATAACTCAATATTTTAAAATTCTGTATTTAATTTTCTTTAAAATGACATTGAGATGAAAAATTTAAGTAAAATAATAGTAAAAACATAATAAGTATGGGATTCATTGTGGATTCACATATAAGTGCTACTGGCTACCAGCACAAAAGTTATGAAAGGTTGAATTATTATTAGGCTAAATGTAAACACGAGGTGAAGGGATGTAAGAAGCTAGCTATATATAAGACAGTAATCAATACCTGTAAAAACTTATGAGATAAACTAAGCAGTGGAAGTCAAGTCAGAATATCAGCTAGTAGAAGGTTTAGACATCCCTAAGATAAAGTACCAAGCATGGAATAACAATATTCTCACCCGCAGAAACCAGGTTGTTGTAGTTGTCCAGCATGACATCTCTGTACAAAGCTCTCTGGGCAGAGTCCAGACATTCCCACTCCTCCTTGGAAAAGTTTATGGCCACATCGTTGAAAGTCAGTACACCCTGAAAATAAAATCAACAGTATCACCTCATGGCCATTGGATAAATTCTATGTTTGAAACAAGGAAAGGTAAGTTAACTATAGAACTTGTTCTGTTATAAATAACTAATATTCATTTTAAAACTAAATTATATTCTGAGAAAAAGACTTTTCTGTCTTCTCTGCAATGAAGCAATAGGCCAGCAGCACTGAGCTTGTGTGTGGGTACCCTTGTAGCGATCAAATGACATGATCACCTCACCATGAGGGTTGCTATTAAAGTTGCAATCAGTAAGAAGTATGAGAACTACCAAAAGAGGCCCTCAGATGAAATATTCATAATATATTGGCTTCTATTCACAGTTAAATAATGACCATTCTCACTCACCTTAAAAATTGAGTGCCTATATTTATTTAGACTTGCAAATGAGGTGCTTTAAGCACACCGGTGACGTAAGTTTTAAAGAGTTAATAATGAGAATCAAATGAGAAAAGTACTTCTGAAAATTAGCGTCAACATAGTGAAGGTTCAGAAGGTCTGACAATGAAGTCTTTTTGTAAAGACAATCCACTTGTCCCACACACATTCATTTACCTGTGAAAAAGACATCTCTTCTTTCCCCTTCAGAATGGAATGTCCCAGGAAAGTTTACATTGAAATTTCACCTTCCAGATTTCACTCTGTGTTTAAATGAGCAGATTTTCCCTGTCCCTGGTTAAATGGAAGAGTGCAAACAAGAATCAAAACTACCACAATCCCTTCTTCTTGCCGTTGAAGTGATGCAGAAACCATGACCTCCTACAAGATTTTCCTTTCCTGAATTTAGGTGTTCTGTTTTCCCAGCATATTATGTTTTTCTCTCCAAACCCAGTTGAGCTGCTGCAGTAACCTGCATATACCTAACAGAGGCAGATTGGAATTTTACAGGATGGATAAACACAACTGTCAGGTAAAATTCCTCTTCACCTTTTCCTCTCTACTCTTTGCCTCCGGTAGCTCATTAAAAAAAAAAATTGGCACGTATGTTTGCAGTCCCGGCCAGAATCTGTGAGGTTCCCCACCTGAAAGTATTTCTTGTCCTGGGTAAGCAATGTAGTTGCCTAGAGTCAAGAGGAAAGAAGCTACTCACCGCCAGATTCACTATTGTCTCCACTGAGATATTACTTTTGGCTTCCATGTCCCAGTCTAAAAATACCATGATGTTGTTGTTTTGAAGAAAGCCCCATGATTATATTATCTCACAATTTCCCTTTTATAATGAAATTGCTTTTTTGTTCCATCAGCAAAACACTAACTGCTGATACCTACATAAGTTACCTCTCCACCATTTCTACTGCATTTGTCTGTTACTGAAGGCAGCTGGTCTTTATGTTCTCATAATATCTTCCTTCTTGATACTTTATACTAAACTGAGGATTTAAATACAATTATATCATAGGCAACTTTATACACCAAAATTTTATCTTTTAATTTCTAAAAAGAAAACTCCTGCATAAAACAGACAGAATCATTTTGATCTATTGCAAATTTTACCCATACTGTTTCTCATTAGTCTCCAAAGAAACAACTAATCAGAACTCAAATAGTGCCTCAATGTTTGGTGGGAAGTTTTCATACATTTCCTTTATTTTTCCTTAATTTTGCCAAAAAATTACATATTAAGGCCATATTCCATGGATGTAAGGATTCATAAATTTCAGAATTGGAAGATGTAGGTCAAACCAAGAGAAAGTTTACAAACTGTATTATATATGGTTAAATTAATACAACCTACATAGAAAATTGACTTGTCTTAGTAAAAAAAATACTGCATCTAAGATTATCTAGACTTATGGCACACTAAAGGCAATTAGAAATATACTGTAAAACAGGCTTGAAGTTAAAGAAATATAGAATGTATTATTTCTTATGGAGATTTGAGTGATATGGATCCATTGTGAGATAGAAAATCATTGGTTTAATAATTGGGTGGCATCTTTATATGCAATTGCCTCCAATATACTCACCATTGAGGCTGAGTGTGGTTACACATTCTTTAATTCTGGCTCTTGTGAGGCAGAGGAAGGAAGATGTCCAGGATTTTGAGAAAAGAAAAATCTAGAAAGCAAGCTCCAGAGTGTTGATGTACCTTTATTCTTCCTACATTATTTAACACAGTCAATTATTAAGCCATTAGTTTTCTTTAACCAGCTATTCCCAAAGGACAGACACAGAAACTGTGGTTTATGTTTAATCTGCAAGCACTAGGCTTGGCAGAATGTGACTTACTCTAATCTTAATACCCTTAAACCCAACACATAAACCAATACCTTGCCAGTGTGATAACTCCTGGGTGGATTATCTTCCCTCCATCTCTTTTTTTCCCACCATCCTCCTCATGCTTCTCACCCAGAAATTCCTCCCTTCCACTTCCTGTCTTTCTGCCCAGTTGTTTGGCCAAACAACTTTTTAGTGGCAGCTGTTATAACCACTGAAGGCATTCCTCCATATCAGGATACATAGAAAGGTCCTGTAACAAAACAAACAAACAAACAACATACATACACACACACACACACTTGTTTATCTCATGCATAAATTGTGGTCATGGCAGATCTTAAGTTCACCAATAACTGAAAAGTATTCTGAATTTTTCTCCATTGCTAAGAGCCAGGGAGAAGGACTGTAGCTCCTCTGGATGGAAGGATTCATCTCCATGTAGGACCACCATGAGTTATCACTCAACTTCGAATTCCATGTACATTCTACCTCTCATTCATTACATGAACATCCTATGATCCCCTCAGGCTGACCATGGCCTAAACATCTTTCACACAAACCCATAGCTGTGGTCAGAGGACCCGATTGTCCTTGTAATTACCTGGGTCCTTCTCACATCACTTATTTATCAGGATCTGATTCTTGTATTTTCAATTTACACAGAACTCTGTGAGCTGCATGTGTTTCTCAAGTGCATCTGTCACACAGCCTCGCTCAAATGGTGTCACTACATCTCAAAGAGAGTGGGACAGGCATCTTCATAGTCGTTTAAGGATAAGTCTTAGCACCAGAGACAAATAAGCACACAGACCCTGTGATCCTGTTAATGGCTAGAACCAGAACCAAAAGAGCCAGTGTCCCAAGATGAGTCTCTCACCCATCACAGGTCAGAGCCCTCTGGCCCTCAGTGCCACAGTTCTACTTCACAAAACCAGCAGCCAGAGCCAAACTCTGCTCAAGTACACAAGGTGTGTGGTGGGACCTTTTACCTACTGCTCTTATCCTCCTGTCTGCTCTCCCCAGCATGACATGAGTCTGCTTTCACCAGACTACTGTTCATTTTCTTACCCTTTACAGCCTTACTCACTTCAAACAATGTTCCATGCCTGTGGAAAGTCAAGTCACCTCCCTGTTCTAGAAATCACATTTGTCCTCAGGTGTCAGGCACATTCCAGCTTCCTTTCATCTGCAGAGCCACTAATTTACAAAGGATGATGAAGGCTCTATTGCCATGGACTAGACTTAAACAGGAAAGGCAATACTCACTGCAAAGAAACATGACTTTATGAAGACACAGTGCTGAGATGAAGTGCATTTGAGCAGAATTGCTAGTAAGCGATCGACAGATATATTTCTACCTGGGCAGGCCTTGAAAGTAATAGAAGCCACCAGATGCAGATCAGACAACCTGTCTGGGTACCTGGGGATTATTATCCTAAATTAGTAGAGATGAAAGGACTGAAGGCCCTTCTGAGAGGTACAAGGAAGGGACATGCAGACAAGAACAGGGCATCTGAGAACATCAAAGAGGTTAAAAGGTGCAACCCAAGTGTGGTGGGCAATGACGTTCTGCATATGGAAGTGAGTGGGTATAGCTGAAAAGGACAGGGCTGAATCCTACAGGCAGATGCTTATTCTAACAGATACAGATATCTCCACTGTATCTTTAGAAGAATCTGCCACACTACTTTGGGGTCAGTACAAGTGTCTGTCACAAACTGGGACATATAACCAGCTGGATGCTTCAGGATGAGAGCCATGAGAGACCTGGAATATGTGCAACCAATAATGCAGAGGAAGGAAAGTACAGTGTAAACACTGCTGTATTTGGAGGACAGAGGTATCAACCTGGAAAAAAAGGACAAGTCCAATTCACATGTTGGGAATTAAAGAGCTTTCAGTTACTCATTGGGGCCTCTCATGGCAGTGTCAATAATACAAATATCCTACGAAGGGTGAAACCTAAACCACTGGAGAATCCCTGCCCTCTGCACAGTGGTTCCACCTGGTAGCCTCTGGAGAGCCTCCCAGTGTTAAGATAAAGGCATGAGCAATGAAGGTCATATTCTGGAAAGTAGTCCCCTCCTGAGTAGGCTGTTACCCTCAGGCTCAGACAGCTCGTTTTCTGCTGCAGCTGGGGCTTGCCTGATCCATGCTCTTTCTCCCTCCAGGTACTTCGAGTACATGTTTCTCAGCAGCCAGAACCGCTGGTGTTTGGGATTCGGGGAGGGAGACTGGATTTCACTGCCTGTTGTGCAGAGCGTGATCTCTTTGTAAACCTGGCTGTCCTCAAACTCACAGAAATGTCTGCCTCTTGTGTGCTGGGAATAAAGTCTACAACACCAGGCTGTTTTTTTGTTTGATTTTGAGAGAAAACTTCACATGATCAAGGCTGACCATGAACTCCTGATCCTCCTATTCACATCCCATGTACTGGAATACAGAGGCACACCACCGTATTTACCTCCACCCTTTAAACTTATTTTATGTTCTAATGATTAAGTTTACCTCTGTGTTACTCAGCTTTCCTGTAACACAGCATAATAATGAATATAATAACCTTTATACACAAAAGACTTATTTTGGCTGATACTTTTTCAGGTTTCAGATACACCGTGCTAGGAGCATGTAGTAATGCGGAAGCACCGCCTTCATGGTCAGGAAGGAAAAGAGAGAGAAGGACCTAGGCCTCACAGTCCCTTTCAGAGTCACACCCTCAGTGATCCAAGGACTTACCTTACCAGGCTCCTAATGTACCACCCTGGAGGCCATGTCATAGAATGCTGGTCATGGGAGTTTTTTTTAAGATCCAACCTATAGTTTCAAACATGTTTGTTGCTAAACTTAGATTTACAAGTTTTTACTTTACAGATTGTATTTTGAGGCTTTCAGTTTTCCTAGTAATGTATCTTATAGTTATTGTTTTTTGATAAATCCCCCCCATTCATTACAAAGGCTTATTTTCTAATGCATTCTTGGGTATAATGTTTTTATGTCTTCCATAAAGTCCTTCTCTTCCTATTCCAGTAGCTGAGTCAGCTGGGCTCATATGTTTGGGCATTTTGGATTATGTATGGAAAGACTTGGGATTCTGTTATAGTACTCTTAGGACAGTAATGATTTGTGTTGTTGTTGTTGTTGTTGTTGTTGTTGTTGTTGTTGTTGTTGTTAGATGGGCAATCATCTTGGCTAGACTCAAAACTTCCACCTCTAATAGTTGCTGTTTCTGTTCTGTTCTTTAAGCCTTTGCTCTACTGGATTGTATGTTACCATTGGTTAATGTGGATCCAGAGGTTTTGGCAGAATCTAGACATCTTCTTTTCTAGTTCCCTTGTTCAGTTTCTAGCTGTCTAGGCTTTGTACACTGCTTTCTTCTTCAGGACTACTTATCATTCCTGAGTTTTAGCTATATAATCTACTAATTGTATATTGCCATTCATTCCCTTTATTGTTATGGATGTGAAATAGGGTCTTGTGTTTTATCCTAGGGTGGTCTCCAGCTCACTGTCCTCCCTAATTGGCACAGCTACCATACCAGATGTGCAATGCTGCTTTTCTTCTATTTCCTGCTTTCTCTTCAATTTGTTGTTTTTGTTTTGTTGTTGTTGTTCTGTTTTAAGGGCTTTGTGTGTGTGTGTGTGTGTGTGTGTGTGTGTGTGTGTGTGTGTGTTTGTGTGTGTGTATTAGGGTTGGCCCATTAGAAATTGATTGATCATTATTGTCTTCATCAATTACCAGTCTGTTAGAGTTTGACTTTACCAGTGTTTCTGTTTTTGTGACTAGTTAATTTGATACCTTTATGTGGAACATGGGAAAGGATTTCCTCCCTTTTGTTCCTTATATGTATACATCTCATTTTGTTGATCCATCTGGTTACCTTTTATTTCTTTTGGTTTTGTTTTTTTGAGACAGGGCTTCTCTATGTAGGCCTGGTGGTCCTGGAACTTGCTGTGTCAATGAGGCTGGCCTCAAGCTCACAGAATCAACCTGCCTCTGCTCCCTGAGTGCTAGGTTTCAAATTGTACACCACAAGACTTGGCTTATATTTTGTTTTATAAATGAAATTTCCAGGACTGTGGAGGTTGTGCCATGAGTAAAATTCTTGGTGTGCAAGCATGAGACCCTGAGTTCAGATTCCCTGTTTTCCAATAACACTATGTGCTGTATCCCCAGTGCCAGGGTGCATTAAAACAGGCAGGGTCTCTGATCAGGCAGCCTAGGTTCAGTGAATCAGAATTTCATGGAAGTAAAAAATGGAGAAAGTAAACAGTATTAATTGTAAGTATGTTTTGATTATGACCGTTTTTGTCCTTTAAAAAGTATATGTTCATATTGTTTTCATGTAGATCTACTGAATTTATACTATCTAAAAGTGGTCATTTCATTAAAATTGCAAGATTGCTTCAGATACAACTCAGCATACATGTCAAGAATACATATAACCCTGGATTCTTATCCCCATAGTGGATGATCTAGGCATGCCTAGTACATACCTGTATAATGCAGCATTGAGGAGCAAGAAACAAGAATCAGAAGTTCATGATCAGGCTGGACACAGCTGCCTTAGCTCATTTCTAAGCCACACAGACATGGACAGACATATGTGTCCACACACACACACACACACACACACACACACACACACACAGAGAGAGGCACACAGGCTACTCAGTTTCTCTGGGCTGTGATCATGACATCAGGGACAGAGACCCTTCCTTCCACATGTCCATTTTATTTATTGATGCCCTTCGCTGCCCTCCTCTGCTTCCCCTCATACCTTTCTATACTGCCTCAAGTTCTCTTGGGCTTTCCTTCTGTTTCTTATTCAAAGTGCTCTCTCTCTCTCTCTCTCTCTCTCTCTCTCTCTCTCTCTCTCTCTCACTCTCTCAGCTGTGCTCAAGGTGGATCTCAAGAACCTGATCTGTCAGGAAAAGTGTGATATTCCAGAACCCTTCAAGAGGTCTGCAAGACACAATCATGGTCATATGCATCTTGCTGTGTGTACCTAGTGGGCAGGAGCCCAAGGCAGTGTTGTATTCTGGGCTGAAACTCAAGAAAAGCAGCTAGAGTAGGGTGTGTTCTGAAGTATTCCCCAAAGAGACCAGGCAGTCAGCTTACCATCCAGGCCAGCTATACTTTGAAGCCTCTTCACTGTGATTCTCAACATCCCTGTGGGCAACAAACTTCTGGATTCTCCTGACTGACTAGCTCACCTGGCCTAACAAGGTTGGCAAAGCCCCGTATACTGTCCTGCCCTGACCTGTCCAGGGATCACATGTGGAAAAATAGAGAAGTCACGGGTGCCACAATGTGTGCCCTAGAACATTGCAGGATGTGTGTTTGTGTTTGTTTGTTTGTTTGTGTGTGTGTGTGTGTGTGTGTGTGTGTGTGTCCTGGATGGGGAGCTAGGATGTGAGAGGCCAGAGGCAAGTCCATAGAGGACCCAGTGTGTAGCAATTATTATGGTTTTTAGGTCACAGGTGATTATCAGAAGGACAGGATTGCATGTAGAGGAAGCCCTTTAGGGCTTCATAATCCTTTGGCCCAAGCGTAAGGTCTGCAGTTTTCCAGGGTGGCTGGTTGAGCTTGTGAAGGTCCATGAGACCAGTTGAGTGACATGGACCAGTTGAGTGACAACCATGTGAACGGTGTCAGGAACCTTCCTTGGGGGTCCCCTGCAGCCTGGCACCTCTGAGAATTCAGAGCAGGCTCAAACCAGTTGGAACTCCCTTTGAAGCATCAGAGTGGATGCTTGCAGAAGGCTCCCAAGAGTGAGATAGTTGGGAATCTATGGCAATGGCAGGGCTGTCTTGAGGATGCTGAGAGAGTGGTCTTCTTCTAGGGGCTATCCTGGAATATCTTGGCTGTGGGCAGCTGAGCCCTTGGAGACTCTCAGTGCTACTGGAAGGAAGGCTTCCTGCTGGAGAGTGACAAGCATTTACACATTTATCACATTCTATATTTTACTTGGTCCCACACAGACCTATGTACCCCGGATACTGTGGATGAAACCGTGTAGATCACAGATGGAAAGGGAGAACTCAAGAGAAAAGGAACTACTAAGAGAGAGGGGGGACGAGGATCTGTAGATGTTGTGTGTATGTCTTTTTGAATGTTTTTGTATGTAGCGTATTGACTCGACCCATTTTCTCTAGGGAGAAATAGTTGTCTGTGCCCTAAAGAGAAAGGATGATAGTGCCTGATGTAGTTATTTGGACCCTGGGACTTTTGTTAGTGGACTGGAGAGATGACCCAGTGGCTAAGAAACTCTTCTCTTCCAGATGTCCTGAGTTTAATTTCACAGCAAACACTCAATGGCTCACAGTCATATATAATGGAATGCAGGCAGGTGCACATAGAAATAGGGGTTTCACACATAAAATAAGTAAAACCTCTAGGAAAAAATTGGAGAAGTGACAGAAGAACTCAGGAGTGGGAATATGCTGCGGGCCTCCTGGTGGGACAAGTGAAAATTGCTCCTTCTGCCTCCTTTCTAGGTGCCCTTTGGTCCACTTGAATCTCCTGAGAGAGCTGCAAGCTGCATCTGTGCTGAGCCCTGGACACAGGGATGTAGGTGGGTGTCTTGGGAGGACACAGAAAGAAAGATCCATGTCTGAAAACCACTTGGGGTCTCTGGAGAAAGGAATGGAAGAGTGTGACATGTCCCGAGCAGTGCACAGTGGGTAGGGTGGTCTGGGGCTGTGGGAGGGGTGGAGGCCTGAGCAGAAGAGAGAGATTGTGACAGACTTCCTGACAGCTCAGAATGGTTGCCTGGTTACCTTGTTGCCTTGCGCTGCCTGGTAGGTGGTTGGGTTGGGGGCTCAAGCCAGGGCGTGTTAGGCAAGTGAGCAGATTGGGATGGAACACTTCTTCTTTTGACATGTCCTTGTTCTCACATCAGCGGCATGGTTGATCTGGCTCTGCATCAGGATGGGAGATGTCTGCGGCCTTCACGGGGCATCTGCTGATGTTGATCCTCCCCCCAGAGTCCAGGTGGCAGTGTACAGGAAGGAACACACCTGGGTCCACAGGCATGAACACCTGGGAAACGGGAGCCCTCACCAATGCGCACAAGGCAGCCTGCACTTTGCTTAGTATCCACTCGGGAGCCTCCTACTGTCAGGTGAGAAGCCAGTGCTGGGCTCAGTGGCCCCTGAGGCAGGTGGTCCTCTGCTTCATGGCATATGTCAAAGTTCCCCTGTGCCCTTCACCGGGAATCTTTGTCATGCCCATGGTCACAGGTGACAGCACACACAGGAGAAGAAGCCTGGCAACTATAGTGGTTACCAGAGTGGGTGGCGTTATGCACAGAGCTGCTAGGTCTTCCAGGGGGCATGGCTATACTCTTGGTGTGTTTCTAAGGCTCCTCCCCTAGGGTCTAGATTGGACTGAGGGTTTCTGTTGAGTTCCCTCAGGGTAGTCTACAGGAACATGTCCTCTCAACCATTCTCCAGCCCACAAGCCCTTTTGGGGCTGCCGTGTGTCCTAAGTGGTGTGTGTGTGTCAGGGAGGTGCATTGTGTCCCAGGAGTCCTCCTGACCTGTGCCTGCCTCCTCCTTCACATCTCCCCTCTTTACCCCATCCTACCTCATCCTCCCATATACCTACCTCTCAAAACCCCCATGGTCCCACCATGGATACAAGCAGGCACCCAAGCTCATACCCGCTTCCCTTTGGGAAATCCTGCAGCATGCCCAGAAATGCATCTCAGGCCTGTCTAGCCATAAAGGCTTGATGGCCATGCTAGAATCTTGTAACAGCCTGTTGCTTTTTTTGACTCTGCAAGGTCTGAGGGAGTGTGCCCATCACCTGCTGTTCCTTCTAATTTTAGTCAAACTCATCAAAGTCCTCGTATAGATTATTGTCATGACATAATTAGGCAACTTCAGCCTAATCACGCCTTTGTTACTTTGGTAATAGGAGACTTTTCGACTTACATAAACAGTATATGATTATATGCTAGAGCATCATATGATAAGCTAAAACATTTATTTTTATTTTTTATTTGGTGAAAAAAATCATACTGTTGGTTTCATGAATTGTAAAAGTGAGTTAAACTATGGAAAATTGATTCTAGTACCTTCTTTGAGTCAAAAGGCTCTAAATTTTAACATTCTCCATATCGAATAGCATTGCCATGGAAATATTATATACTTTAAATATTTTCATTCTCATGTCTATGTGTGCTTTGACTTCTTGTGTGACTGGTCCTCCACACACGTGTCTAGTGTAATTTAGTGGCTAGAAGAGGGTGTCAGATCCATTGAAATTGAAGTTACTGATGGTTGTGTGTGGGTTATGGAAATTAAATTTATATTCTTTGCAAAAGCAAAATGTATTCCCAACTGCTGACCCATCTTTAGAACTGCACATAATCTAATACTATTAAATTATATATACTACTAATAACTAATAAAGCAGTATAAACAATATAGCATGATACCATATTAATTATGTGATGATAAGAAAGAACTCAATACATATGTGGGTTTTTTTCATTCCAGTCATTTTTCCTTTTTACTCAAAATTTAAAGAACTGTGGAAATTGAATGGCTGCAGTATTATTGTAAGCTTTAAATGGACATGTCACCCTAAATCTTTCACAAACTAAACTCTAGACTAGTTTTTATTGAATTAGAAATTATCATAATGAGTGAGTTAACCTAGTATCCTTAAATTGCATCCAGTTTTGTTCTTGCTCTTGTTGACTTTACATATTTTAGGTATTAGCCTGCTCTAGGATATGTAACTGATAAAGTGATTTTTCCATTCTATAGCCTGGGACTTTTTCTCAATGATGGTGTCCTTTGCCATACAGAAACTTTTGCAAGTGTGTCCTCAGGATTTCCTGGATTTTCCTGAGAGACTGTTGTGATGTTCCATTTTTCTAATGTTATTAATTTGAATATTTTCTATCTTTTAATTTGGCTAGGGATTATCAATCTTACCGATTAAAAAAATCTTGTATTCCCCACACGGACTTTGTGGGCATTGGTGTTAACATACAGCTTAGGTCATAGTGGTCTGATAGTACAGAGTATTATTTCATTTATTGTATCTGTTGTTTTTTGGCCAGTTCCAGAAAAAACTTTCTTGAGTTACTAAGAACAAAGTTTTGTGTGTGTGTGTGTGTGTGTGTGTGTGTGTGTGTATGTGTGTGTGTTTGTGTGAGATGTTCTGTAAATATCTGCTAATTCCACATGTCTTATGATGATATTTAATGCCAGAGTTTCTCTGTTTAATTTTTATCTGAGTGACATGTTTATTGCTGAGGTTGGGATATTGAAGTTACACAATTTCACTGGGCGAGACTCAATATTTGATTTTATCTGCAGTATCGTTTTTTAACTGAACTCTGGGTGGCCTTATATTTGATACATACATGTTATACATAGATACTGTAACGTGCAATATCCTTTGTTGTTGGGATTATTTTAAGAGTTTATTTTTATGTATATGAGTGCTTCTATCTGAATGTACACCTACCTGCACTCCAGGGCAGGACATGACCAGAGCCTCACATGGAGGTCCTCTGAAACTCTCCACCCTTCAGGGGATTATGCAGGTGCTGGGACTCACAGCCCAACTTCTGGTGGGAGCACAGGGAGTTTAATGGAAATTTTGGAAATAGAAGGACCTAGAGAGCATGGGATCTCCACAAGGATAATAATGGACCCAACAAACCTTGGAGGAGCAGTTGCTGCAGAGACTGATGCACCAACCAAAGACCATGCATGGTGAGGACCTGGACCCTCTACTCAGATGTATTAGACAGTCAGTGAACAATCCTTCTGTGTCCCAGGATATCGGGAGTAGGAAACACTTCTGACATGGACTCTGGTTCTACTAGTGGATTTCTTCTCCATGGTGGGGGTGGGCTTTTGAGGCCACAGAGGAAGAGGATTCAGACGATCCACATGAGGCTTTATAGGCTGTGATCAGACATTGGGGGGAGGAGGGCTTTCTATTTCTGAGGACCAGGGGAAGGGTGGAGAGGGATGAAGGAGGGAAGGTGGGACCAGGAGGAGATGAGGCTACAATAGGAATGTAAAGTTAACAATTTAAAAATATATATATTAAATCATTAAAATTAATCAAAATATCCACACTGATGAGTCAGTTTATTGTATTTGTACCCTTAGTAGACAAAGAGTTCTGCCACTTGATCATAATCACCTATTGGCTTTGATTTTTAATTTACATACCATACAATATTGTATTAGTAATCATGATGGGTTCTCTTGCAGAAACATTGTCTCTGTGTGTGTGTGTGTGTGTGTGTGTGATGTGTAAAGGTGTTATCAGTCTTTTATTTTTATTTTTTTTTAGATATGAGGCAAGATTTCTTGTCAAAGTATTGTGGCAAGGGAGCCCCGGTGATCTTTCTATTTCCTCTAGCATGTGGGTTACATATTATTTTTATATGAATCTAGGAATGACACTCAGGTTGTTAGGCTTATAAATTCTTCATGTTACTACCCAAATTCTAGAATGGATCTTTTTAAAATCACATTCTCCAATATTATGTATAACAATTATTTTTTCTTCTTTGAGAAAGGATTTCTCTGTAGCCCTAGTTGTTGTAAATTGTACCGTGTAGGGAAAGCTGGCGTCCGGCTCTGCTTCCCAAAAGCTGGGATTAAAGGCATATGCTACCAGTGCTACATTCAATTGTCCTTTATCAAGAACTAGTATATTCTAAGAAAAGTATAACTCTTCTCTTTAAAATTTTTGGTCCTTATAGGTTACAGGTAAATTGGGAAGGAGTTTTTGATGTTTCAACATTTGATAACAGGCAAAATAATTCATTCAAATACATTCAGTCATATGAATTATTGAATGAGTCTTTAGTTATATTGGTAGGAATAAAAATTTAAAATGCTGAGTACTCCATATTAAAAAGAGAAAGGAATACAAAGTCTATCCCTGGTTGTGTAAAGTTCAGTGGTGGCAGTACTTAGCATGACTGAGGCTCTGGATTTGGTCCCAGGACTGCACAAACAGCAGAGACTGTCCTATGAGGCAGGGTTAGGTGTGGGTGCCTCTATTTCCATCACTGTGTCCCACCCTGGCATTCGAAATCACAAATTTGTCTAAGATAGTTTGTCTTGCTCTATTTCCCATAGGAGTATGTAGCTCTACTTAAAGCTGACTGTAGCTCTTGGTGGATGAAAACATTGGAGGTTTGCTGTCTCTTTTGTTTAGACTCATGCCTAGCCTGCCCTCTTTTTTTCAATTTTAGTTTACTTAGTATAAGACAGGATTTCAGAACGGAAAGGAAAGGGTGACAGGATGAAAATTAAGAGTCCTGAGTGTTGGGGCTGGAGAGATGGCTCAGAGGTTAAGAGCACTGGCTGCTCTTCCAGAGGTCATGAGTTCAATTCCCTGCAACCACATGGTGGCTCACAACCATCTGTAATGTGATCTGGTGCCCTCTTCTGGTTTGCATAAAGACAGTGTATTCATATATATAAAATAAATAAATCTTAAATAAAAAAGAGTCCTGAGTGTTGAATTTCTCCCACGGTTGTTTACTGTGGGCATCCAAGACCATAGCTGGCAAGTATCTCAGACCTTGGCATAATACATTGAGTGTACCTGGGGAAGGCTGGCTTGTGACCTCTTTCCCTCCTTGCCTCTGGGTACATTCCAGAAGGCTGCCTTGTGACCTCTTCCCCTCCCTCAAGGTACTCTCCAGCTGTTCTCATTATTCCC
Source organism: Acomys percivali (assembly GCA_907169655.1). Taxonomy (NCBI): domain Eukaryota; kingdom Metazoa; phylum Chordata; class Mammalia; order Rodentia; family Muridae; genus Acomys; species Acomys percivali. The sequence continues at coordinate 16,400 of CAJRSG010006141.1, forward strand.
ATAATTACAGATGCCTTCAGAGGACAAGCGAAACAAAGTCTATAGATACCATCTTGTGGTTCCAGATGCCTAAAAATTCCACCCAGCCCCAGAACCACAGGGGCCCTTGTCCTGCCAAACTTCCTGACTTCCTGATATCTTGCGGAAAACCGCCCACCCAGATCACCCCACTCAGCCTCCTGCTTCAATGCTATATAATTGCCTGAGAAAAAATAAAATTTGCTCAGCTTGATCAGACTCCTTGACTCGCTGTCCGTTCTTCACGTCTCTTCTCCCCCATTCTCTCCCTAGGGGTCCGAGGGTCCCAGTTGGTTGTCCGGAGCGTCTCGACAGTCTACCATAAGCTGGAATGCCTCTTCTTTTGATATGTCTTTCTTCTTACATTAGGGGCATGGTTGGCCTGGTTCTGCAGCAAGATTATAGATGTCTCCAGCCCCTCAGGGAGGCCCTGCTGTGGTTGTTGCTACCTCCAGACTTCAAATGGCAGGGTCCATGGTTGTGAAGGCAGGGAATACTGGAGCCCTCACTAGTGGGCTCACAGCACCCTACCCTTTTCCCAGCATCCACCACGGAGCCTCCTCCTGCCAGATGAGAAGCCAGTGCTGGGCTCAGGGACATCCTGAGGCTGTCGGCCCTCTCCCTCGTGGTATCTGTCCTGAGCTCTCTGACACCACGACAACCATCACCCTGTTGCTGCCCTATCAGACATGGTCAGCCTTGGAAGGCCTTTGGGGCAAGCCCCCTTGACCTTGAAGCTGGATTGTTCCCTGTGTCCCAGGTGTCAGCACACCGAGGAGAAGCCTGGCAGCTTTAGTGGCCACCAGAGTGGGTGGGGTTAGGCACAGAGCTCCTGGGTCAGCTAAGGGTCCTGGCTAATTTCCTCATCTTCCAGTTCAAGGGTTTGTTTCTGAGGCTCCTTTCTGATGGTCTAGATTGGCTGAAGGGTTTCTGTAGAGTTCCATGAGGGTAGCCTACAGGCACAGGGCACTCCCTTCTACTCAGCCAGCAAGCCCTTCAGGGCTGCCAGGTACCCATAGTGGAGTCCACTCAGTGCAGTGTGTCCCAGGAGTCCTTGTGTGACATGTGCCCACTTCCCCCCTCGCTTCTCCACTCTGCATCCCCTTCAACCTCATCCTCCATCCTCTTTATCCCCCTACCCCCATTTCAGATGATTTTTTGCTTTGAGAAGGGCAGAGTGAGTGTATCCATCACCCTCCATGGTTGGCATCACCCTCCACATTTGGCATCACCATCAAGCAGAATTGTTTTTGTGATCACTGCTGAAGTTCCCCTGCTTGTCTGTGCATGGAGACAGCAGTCCATAGAGGGAGGTGTTCTTCTCCTGGCAGGACAGGCAGGACCAGGGTCTCCTGGGCCCTTTTTGCGCCAGGAGACCTGAGAGAAGAAGCAGGGTCCTGGTGACCCATAGCCAAAACTGAATGCCACATGGCTTGGCTAGCAGGACCCTGCAAACACAGCTTCCCAGGTCTCTCTAGGCAGCCATGTTGGCCAGGGTGACTGGACGTCTCTACATAGGACCTGCAGCAAAGCTGCATCTGGGTTTATGTGTGGAAAACAGGTCTTGTCTGCCTGCGCTTGCTTGTGCCCAAGGCTACCCTTTCACCGCCATGCTTTTGGTTAAGTAGTCTCCGCAGTACACACAGCTACCTTAGCTCATTTCTAAGCCACACAGACATGGACAGACATATGGGTGCGCATACACACACACACACACACACACACACACACACACACACACATACACATACACACACACACACACAGAGGCACACGGGATACTCAGTTTCTCTGGGCTGTGATCAGGACATCAGGGACAGAGAGCCTTCCTTCCACATGTCCATTTTATTTATTGATGCCCTTCCCTGCCCTCCTCTACTTCCCTTCATACCCTTCTATACTGCCTCGAGCTTTCTTGGGCTTTCCTTGTGTTTCTTATTCAAAGTGCTCTCTTCCCCTTTATTCTCTCTCTCTCTCTCTCTCTCTCTCTCTCTCTCTCTCTCTCTCTCTCTCTCTCTCTCCTGTGCTCAAGGTGGATCTCAGGAACCTGATCTGTCAGGAAAAGTGTGATATCTGAGAACCCTTCAAGAGGTCTGTAAGACACAATCATGGTCATATGCAACCTTGTTCTGTGCACCTAGTGGGTAGGAGCCCAAGGCAGTGTTGTATTCTTGGGTGAATCTCAAGAGAAGCAGCCAGAGGAGGGTGTGTTCTGAAGGATTCCCCAAAGAGACCAGGCAGTCAACTTACCATCTAGGCCAGCTACACTTTGAAGCCTCTTCACTGTGATGCTCAGCATCCCTGTGGGCAACAAACTTCTGGATTCTCCTGACTGACTAGATCACCTGGCCTAACAGGGAGAATAAGTTCACTGGTCGACAATGCCCCATATCCTGTCCTGCCCTGCCCTGTCCAGGGATCACATGCGGAAAAATAGAGAAGTCACGGGTGCCACAATGTGTGCCCTAGAAGATTGCATGACGTGTGTTTGTGTTTGTGTTTGTGTGTATGTGTGTGTGTGTGTGTGTGTGTGTGTGTCCTGGATGGGAAGCTAGGATGTGAGAGGCCAGAGGCAAGTCCATAGAGGACCCAGTGTGTAGCAATTATTATGGTGTTTAGGTCAGAGGTGATCGTCAGAAGGACTGGATGTCATGTAGAGGAACCCTTAGGCCCAAGCGCAAGGTCTGCAGTTTTCCAGGGTGGCTGGGTTGAGCTTGTGAAGGTCCATGAGATCAGTTGAGTGACATGGGACCAGTTGAGTGACAACCATGTGGAAGGTGGCAGGAACCATCCTTGGGGGTCACCTGCCAGCCTGTCACCTCTGAGAACTCAGAGCAGGCTCAATCCAGTTGGAACTCCCTTTGAAGCATCAGAGTGGATGCTTGCAGAAGGCTTCCAAGAGTGAGATAGTTGGGAATAGTGGCAATGGCAGGGCTGTCTTGAGGATGCTGAGAGAGTGGTCTTCTTCTAGGGGCCATCCTGGAATATCTTGTCTGTGGGCAGCTGAGACCTTGGAGACTCTCAGTGCTACTGGAAGGAAGGCTTCCTGCTGGAGAGTGACAAGCATTTGCCCAGTGATCACATTCTATATTTTATTTGGTCCCACCCAGACCTATGTACCCCGGATACTGTGGATGAAACCGTGTAGATCACAGATGGAAAGGGAGAACTCAAGAGAAAAGGAGCTACTAAGAGAGAGGGGGGACGAGGATCTGTAGATGATGTGTGTATGTCTTTTTGAATGTATTTGTATGTAGCCTATTGACTGGGCCCATTTTCTAGTGGGAGAAATAGTAGTCTGTGCCCTAAAGAGAATGTATGATAGTGGCTGATGTTGTTATTTGGAGCCTGGGACTTTTGTTAGTGGACTGGAGAGATAACCCAGTGGCTAAGAAACTCTGCTCTTCCAGATATCCTGAGTATAATTTCACAGCAAACACTCAATGGCTCACAGTCATATATAATGGAATGCAGGCAAGTGCACATGGAAATAGGGGTTTAACACATAAAATAAGTATAACCTCTAGGAAAAAATGGAGACGTGACAGAAGAACTCAGGAGTGGGAATATGCTGGGGGCTTCCTGGTGGGATAAGTGAAGATTGCTCCTTCTGCCTCCTTTCTAGGTGCCCTTTGGTCCACTTGAATCTCCTGAGAGAGCTGCAAGTTGCATCTGTGCTGAGCCCTGGCCACAGGGAGGTAGGTGGGTGTCTTGGGAGGACACAGAAAGTAAGATCAATGTCTGAGAACCATTTGGGGACTCTGGAGAAAGGAATGGAAGAGTGTGACATGTCCTGAGCAGTGCAGTGTGGGTAGGGTGGTCTGGGGCTCTGGGAGGGGTGGAGGCCTGAGCAGAAGAGAGAGATTGTGACAGACTTCCTGACAGCTCAGAATGGTTGCCTGGTTACCTTGTTGCCTTGTGCTGCCTAGTAGGTGGTTGGGTTGGGGGCTCAAGCCAGGACTGTTAGGCAAGTGAGCAGATTGTGATGGGACACTTCTTCTTTTGACATGTCCTTGTCCTCACATCAGCGGCATGGTTGATCTAGCTCTGCATCAGGATGGGAGATGTCTGCGGCCTTCACGGGGCATATGCTGATGTTGATCCTCCTCCAGAGTCCAGGTGGCAGTGTACAGGAAGGAACACACCTGGGTCCACAGGTATGAACATCTGGGAAATGGGAGCCCTCACCAGTGCGCACAAGGCAGCCTGCTTTTTGCCTGATATCCACCAAGGAGCATCCGAGTGCCAGGTGAGAAGCCAGTGCTGGGCTCAGTGGCCCCTGAGGTAGGTGGTCCTCTGCTTCATGGCATCTGTCAAAGTTCCCCTGTGCCCATGGTCACAGGTGTCAGCACACACAGGAGAAGAAGCCTGGCAACTATAGTGGTTACCAGAGTGGGTGGCGTTATGCACAGAACTGCAAGGTCTTCCAGGGGGCATGGCTATACTCTTGTTGTGTTTGTAAGGCTCCTCCCCTATGGTCTAGATTGGACTGAGGGTTTCTGTTGAGTTCCCTGTTGGTAGCCTACAGGAACACCTCCTATCAACCATTCTTCAGCCCAAAAGCCCTTCAGGGGCTGCCGTGTGTCCTAAGTGGTGTGTGTGTCAGGGAGGTGCATTGTGTCCCAGGAGTCCTCCTGACCTGTGCCTGCCTCCTCCTTCACATCTCCCCTCTTCACCCCATCCTACCTCATCCTCCCATATACGTACCTCTCAAAACCCCCGTGGTCTCACTATGTATACAAGCAGGCACGCAAGCTTATACCGGATTCCCTTTTGGAAATCCTGCAGCCTGCCCAGAAATGCATCTCAGGCCTGTCTAGGAATAAAGGCTTGATGGCCATGCTAGAGTCTTGTAACAGCCTGTTGCTTTTATTGACTCTGCAAGGTCTGAGGGAGTGTGCCCATCACCTGCTGTTCCTTCCATCTCCTGTGCACTGCTCTGATCAAGATGAATTATTTTAATGATCACTGCTTCAGTTCCCCTGCACGTCTGCAGGTGGTAGTATGGGTCCTGATAAGAAGGTGCACTGTTCTTGGATGGACAGGGAGGATGCAGTTCTCCTGAGCTCTTCTTGGGCCAGGAGACATATAGGAAGAAGCAGGGTCGTTGTAACCCACGGCCAATACCGAACGCCACAGGACTTGGCTAGCAGGACTGTTCAAGCACAGCCTCCAGATCCTCTCTAGATGGCCATGTTGGCCAGGGTGACTGGACGTCTCTACACAGGACCTGCAGCAGGGGCTGCATCTAAGTTTATGTGGAAAACAGCTCCTGTCTGACTGCCCTTGTTTGTGCACAAGGCCACTCTTGCCCCCACATAGTTTTGATAGTGGAGTCTCCTGTACAACCAGAGCTGGCTTAGCTCACTTCTCGGACACAGACACACACAAACACACACACACACACATATATACACACACACACACACACAGGCATGCACATAGGCACATAGGCATGCACACGCTTGTGCACACACACACACACACACACACACACACACACACACACAAACACAGGCTACTCAGTTTCTCTGGACAGTGAACAGGATCTCAGAAACAGAAAGTATTCATGGCCAAATGTCCATTTTATTTACTGAACCCCTCCCCTGCCCTCCTCAATCTCTCTTAGTACTCTCCTATTCTGTCCCCCCTCTCTATCTATCTATGTATCTATCTATCTGGGAGCTGTGCTACAGGTGGAGCTGGGGAACCCTGATGTGTCCAAAAGGGAGTGATATCCCAGAACCCTACAAGGCAAGGGAACAATATCATGGTCATATGCAACCTTGCTGTGTGTACCTAGTAGGCCAGAACCCGAGGCAGTGTTTTGATTTGTGGTGAATCTTAACAGAAGCAGCCAGAAGAACTTGTGGACTGAAGAATGTTCTATAGATTCCAGGCAGTCAGCTTACCATCCAGGCCAGGTACACTATGAAGCCTCTTCACTTCGATGCCCAGCATGCATACAGGCAACATGTTGGTGGCTTCTGCTGACTGGCTAGCTCACCTGGCCTACTAGGGATAAGAGGTTCAGGGCATGACAAGGCCCCTATCCTGTCCTTCCCTGCACTGACCAGGGATCTCAAGTGGAAAAATAAAGAAGGACCTGGTGCCAGAGTCTGGGATCTTATAAGCCTGGGAGGTAGGTGTGTGTGTGTGTGTGTCTCTATCTGGGTGTGTGTGTCTCTGTGTGTGTGTGTGTCTCTGTGTGTGTGTATGTGTCTGTGTGTGGGTGTGTGTCTATGTGTGTGTTGATTCTCTGTGTGTCTCCTGGAAGGGAATCAAGGATGTGAGAGTCCAGAGGAAAGTCCTTAAAGAACCCAGTGTGTAGCAATTATTATGGTGTTTAGGTCAGAGGTGATCATCAGAAGGACAGGATGGCATGTAGAGGAAGCACTTTAGGGCTTCACCTCTGTGGCCCAAACACAAGGTCTGCAGTTTTCCAGGGTGGCTGGGTTGAGCTCGTGAAGTTCCATGAGACTTGGTGCTTGGGACCAGTTAAGTGACAACCACATGGAAGGTGACAGGACCATTCCTTGGGGGTCCCCTACCAGCCTGGCACCTCTGAGCATTCAGAGCAGGCCCAATCCCGATGGAACTCCTTTGGAGCAACAGAGCTCTCAGTAGGCGTCCAAAAATGAGAACTAGGAAACAATGGCAGTGGCATGGCTGTCTCGAGGATGCTGGGAGAGTGGTCTTCTCCTAGGGGCCATCCTAGAAGGTCTTGGCTAAGTGCAGCTTGGCCCCTGGAGACACTCAGTGCTACTGGATGCAAGGCTACCTTTTTGAGAGAGACAAGCATTTGCCCAGTGATCATATTCTGTATTTCACTTGGTCTCCTGGGTACTACAGCTGAAATTGTGTGGATCACAGATGGAGAGAAAGAGGTGGAGTGAGGAGGAGCAAGAGATAGACAGACAGACAGACAGACAGACAGACAGACAGACCGAGATAGAAATAGATACAGGCGGAGTAAGAGGAAGAGAGAGACAAGGAGTGCCAGAGGGAGGGAAAACGAGTGTCTGTAGATGATCTGTGTTTGTATTAGTAGGTGTCTTTTTCTGCAGCCTGTAGACCAGACCCATCTTCTCTAGGGAGATATAATTTTCTGTCCTATGGTTCTGGGCCCTAGAGAGAAAGGACGATAGTGCCTGGTGTAGTTTTTTTGTGAGGAGTCTGAGACTTTTGTTTGTAGTGGACTGAGAGATGGTTCAGTGGCTAAGAGCACTGTCTGCTCTTTCAGAGGTCCTCAGTTCAATTGCCAGCAAACGCTTGGTGGCTGATAGTCCTCTATACTGGAATCTTATGTCCTCTTCCCACAAGCTCATGCACACATAGATAGGGCATTCACAGATAAAATGAGTAAAGTCTTTTGGAAAAAAAGGTAGAAGTAGTCTCAATGTCCTTCCCTCTCATCTCATCTTCTGTACCTTACTAACCATCCTACCTTTCTTCTCAGAAAAGGGGAGGCCTCACATGGACATCACCAACCATGACATCGCAAGTTGCATCATAATAGGCTCATCTTCCCATAAGCGTAGATAAGGCGGCAATGTTAGGTGATAAGGATCTAAAGGCAGGCAATAGAATCTCCATTCTCTGCTTTTGTTGGCAAGAGAATATTTGGATTCCAATTTATGAGAGTGTAATCATAAAATTGAACTCTTATTACCTGTTGGTACTGCTTGTTTGAAGTGAACTTCACTACTTTTTATTGGTCTATGACATCATGAATCTTTTGGTTGTAAAAACAAACTTTGAATCGATTTACCATGTGCTGTGGTTGAAATAAAACATCGTCAACACTATTGTAGGTAGATGTCCTGGTCTTTGTAATCTTTCTTTAGAAATATTTCTGTGCATCATTAAAATTTAGCAAACCATCTCACCATAGTGATTTCAAATCTATGATAGGCTACAAGTGGTCACATCTATAAAACAATAATTACTAAAATAATAATATTTACCCATACTTGTTTGAAGTTCAAACCTTGTATTTCAGAGAAAGAAGATTATAATAGAAAAAACTTCCTATAGTATAATTCATAGGTTCCATTATTCTTTATATTTTCCAACTCTGGACTTTTTGATCTGATGTAATAGTGAGAAGTTATTCTAGTTTATCATTGGTCTTTACTGAGTGGATTATAATTATCTTTAGAGTGTTGAAGCAGTGTGATAGCAAGCAGGTTTGCCCATGGAACCTATTTTGTAATTGAGAGTCATGAAGCT
>CAJRSG010006164.1:110-12854 GCA_907169655.1 Acomys percivali
GAGAGAGAGAGAGAGAGAGAGAGAGAGAGAGAGAGAGAGAGAGAGAGTTATTTGAGGGGGTGCAGGAGCAGCCATTGGAGAGAGGATAAGGAGAGGTAAATGATGTTAATACAGTATACATATATGGCATTTTAAAAGCAAAACTGAGACACCAAAGAAATCCTCTTAGATTGCAAATACAAAAGAACTAGCTAGAAGCAGGAACTTCTAACTTACTGAAGGAGAAAGGCCATGGAAGTGTCAGTTCAATTTTTCAGGACATCCTTGATTGTGTATTTAGGTCAGTGCCATCCCAGAAATGCCACTCACTACCAGCACATCACCATGGCAATGGCTTTCATGGAAATTCGGTGAGATCACAAATAACAGCACACTGTGGTCTTGGAATTCTCTTTCAACTGCTATGAGATTAACTCAATGAGATAAACTTAAGGCCCATGTCTCTCAGAGCACTTATAGCCAGCCACAAGCAAACCAGGCAGAACACTGTCTTTGATGATTCCCTTTAATGATGTCTGGATACCCCCTCTTTATCTTCTTTACACCCCTTCAACTCCTTCTCAAATGTACAGCATAATTATTATTTTTATAATCCCCTCTCTCTGTGTTGGTGTGTCAAATGGTAGTATCATTGTCAGGGTCTTGTTCAGACCCTAATCAATTTATTGAGATACTATAGATTATTTATGGAAACCAGGATGAGGCATTCTGGCCTAGCCAGTCAACATCAGCATAGTGTCACTGCCTTAAAGGTGGCATAGTTCATTGCAGAAGGTTGATGGTCCTTATTGCTTGAGAAAATGGCTGTAGGCTGAATGCTGATATATCAAGAAGTGATTCATTTGAATATTGTGCCTGCCAGTACACAGGGCATTTGTGTGTGGTGGGGATGGAATATTTAACGCACATCCTGGAACAAGTGCACAAGCAAAGGTGACACCAAGCCCCTCTCCCCAGACACCCGGACACTCTAACAAGGCATCTGATTACTAGGCCTGTTATGAGAACTGTTGGCAATCCAAGCTTTAGGAGTCACTATGCATCTGTGCATCTTATCCAGCAGCTTCCACCTGCCAGAGCTCTGCACTGTCTTCATCAGGGACATGAGACATGTTGGAAGAAGGGAGAGCTATCATCCCACTATCACTTGATGAGCACATGGGAAACTCACTATGGGCGCTTACACAGTGATGGCCATGAGTGGATAGGGTAGGAGAATGCGAGCTCTGAAAGTCTGAGTATAGATATCAGACCCTCACCACGCATCTGCCTCTTTGATGAAGTGGTCCATGTCTGTGTCAGCATGTTGTGATGTTGTGACTTAAAATGCTTACAAAGTTTTCTTCCAGAAGGCTGGCTTTCTTAGGCAATAACATTTTCCGTTGTTCAATAAAAATGAGTTTCAAATGTTACTGGAATTGAATAAGCTGTTATGGAGTTCAATGCAAGCCCTCAAAGTGCAGTCTTATCTGCTAGTGCATGGCACAGTTTTGCATCTACTTCAGTTTTTCCTTGGAAGTAGTAAGCAGTCAAAAGGTTTCCCTAAAATAAAGGAAAATATTTATTTCCTAAAATGAATCTCTGTAAGAGACTTATATTAATGGGTATATATTGATAAAGAGGGCTACAATGATTGACAAGTAGAGCTGTGATAATGACGTTGACCTAAAAAGCTTTGCTAGAACAAAATTTGGAAAAATATTAAAGGTAATTAATTAAAGACTGTATTTTAATAGAATGTTTTCTTATTTCTAGTTAAATATAATTTTTATTTTTGCTTTAGAAGTATGATCTTTTTCAGTTCTAACCTGAGCCATTATAAATCTTGTCTTTACATTTGCTAATAAAATAAGCAAAAAATTATATGTAATACACATTTATGCCAATAAAATGTTCTTGATGTATTTCAGAGTACAGATGATTCTGATATATCTGTGATTACCCAGAACAAGAAATGCTTTGACAATGACATTGTTTGTTCTAAAAGTGTTTTGATATCCATTGGGGACACTGAAATCTACCTCAATGATGCTCCATACAAACAGGTTAGTGAGTTCTTTCTTTTATGATAACCTAACTTGCACAAATGATTCAGAAAACAGACTAGCAATGACTTGGATAACTCTGTTTATATGTAGTTAGAAGATCTAGATATTTTTTGTTGTTGTTTTGTGTCTTTTTGGTAAGCCATACACCACTGGCATCTTCGGTTTATACTATTTGTCATTGTTTTTCAATCTTCTCTGATATTTTTCCTTCCCATGATCAGCATTCTGACCTTGGCAACCAATATCTGCTGTGTGAATTCCTTTAGTAGCCTCTGATCTGCCTTCTTAACACCAGGCTGAGGCCTCACCTGTACTCCATCCCATGCCCTGCAGAAACAACAGCTTTCTCCATATGGAAATCTGACTGCCCATGTCTACTGGGTTTCAAATTTTTCAGACGTCTTTTCATTGCTGTGTTAAATTCTTAGCAATTAGGTTGTTGTCCATCTTTCCTCCCTCGCCTCTTGGGGCTTTCTTTTTCAAGCCCATTTTTCTTTTACATATTCTAGGTTCCTTTTCCTCTCATCTGCATCTTTTAAAAAGTAATTTGTGAATACATCTTTCTATTTGACATGCTCTGTGCAGTATGTTCTATCTCCTTCAGGAAATGCCCAAGGATTCACTCAAAGACCCCGTTACATCACCATCGTTTCTTAGTCAAGTCCCTGTGTGTTTATCTGTCTCCCCATGTGTCTATGAGCAACATGTGAAATAAGATCACTGTGTCTTTCCTTTATTGTTCTGTACTGGGAGCTTGTCCAATTAGAAGTTGGAATCATGGGCCAAGGGGTCCCGCTCAAACTAAGGCACCAGCCAAGGACAATACAGGTGGTAAACTTTAAACCCCTACCCAGATCTAGCCAATGGTCAGAACAGTCTCCACACTTGAGTAGAGAGTGGGATATGACTTTCTCACGTACTCTGGTGCCTCACATTTGACTATGTCCCCTGCAGTGGGAGACCTGGTGGCACTCAGAGGAAGGACATCAGGTCACCAAGAAGAGACTTGATACCCTATGAGCATATACAGGGGGAGGAGGTCCCCCTCAGGAACAGTCATAGGGAAGGGACTAAGGGGAAAATGGGAGGGAGGGAAGAATGGGAGGATACAAGGGATGGGATAATCATTGAGATGTAACAAGAATAAATTAATAGAATAAAAATTAAAAAAAGAAGTTGGAATCAATTTTATTCACTTACCTACTTATTTACTAATTCATGCACAGTGTCCACTGTCCACTAAAACTTGTGCTCAATTTTTAAAAATATATTTTATTAATTTATTCATATTACATCTCAATTGTTATCCCATCCCTTGTATCCTCCCATTCCTTCCTCCATCCCATTTTCCCCTTACTCCCCTCCCCTATGACTGTGACTGAGGGGGATCTCCTCCCCCTGCATCTGTAATAGTGAAAAGGTACTGTTTGCCTTTGAGTACCATTCTAAAGGGAAGGATTCACTGAGGGAAATATGATTGGGCAGTGTGATGTGCTAGGCAGAGTCTGCTTAGGTTCCTAGAAGAACTCCTCAGAAAAGCCTCTAAATTTTCCTAAACTTCCAGGGAGATTTGGACCATGGCTTTGGAGTCAGTCAGAACAATTTAGCACCCTGTCTAGTCACCTACTTGCGGTGCCACTCTAGTGAAGTTTATGGAATGTCTCACACTCCAGCTTTCCCTGAGCGTGACTACAAAACCCCTTTCTTCAGTTTATGAAGATTGTAGTAAAAGTGTGGAATAATGAGTTTTGAGAACTGATCCTCCTATCCTTTAATCTTTATTTCCATATGGAGGTATAACCTGAAGTAAATCCTGGAGGAAGAGATGAATTAGCTAGACGAGGGAGGAGAAAGCTGGCAGTGCAGAGAAAGCTGGCTACACTCAGGGCGAGGGTTGGGAGATGACGTGTCATGGCTGGTAGTGCCTTAGGCTGATACAAAGGCCCTGGCATGATAGAACAGGGCTGCCGCAGAGAGTCTGGAAGGCATGACGCTAGCAAACTAGAATGTGAAAGGCAAAGGAGCAAGAGTGTCTGCCAGGGTTCTAGGCTCAGACTGGAAGGAAGTTCACGGATGGTACAAGTCGTGTGAGCTTCACTTTAAAGGCAAGTGTATGGTCTGATGGTCATCTTTTGAAGGTCACCATTTCGAACAGACTCCCAGAACACCATCTTCCTAAGTTTTCTCTGAAACACAGTTTCATGAAGGTCATCTGAACATTTGCTGTAAGGACCAGTTTCCGTGTTCTGCCTCACGTGCTGGAACGGCTACGTGGCAGATCAAGAGAAAACATGAGCCCTCTCTGCTAAAAAGAGGGATATTTTTTCTATTTTAAACAAAAGACCATGCTAGGGGTGGTGCATGTCTTTAATCACACAGCACTAGGGTTCTGAGGCAGGCAGATCTCTGTGAGTTCAAGTCCAGCCTGGTCTACAAAGAGAGTCAGTGACAGTCAGGGCTCTGGTACATAGAGAAACCCTGTCTCAAAAAACAAAACAAAACGTAAGACCACAGTTTTTCATTTTGGACAGGTCTTGTAATTTGTGTGCTCTGTTCAGCCCCTGGATTTGCTTTTTGGTACTTTTTGCTACTTTGGTTTTCAGTAGCACTCAAATTCTTGTATTGCAGTTTGAGAGCCTCTATTCTAGCACATTTCTTGTATCTCAGGTAGAAACATTGAGTGTAATCACACAGCAACCAAATGATCAAACTGCTTCTACAGTCACACTGACATCTTTTTAAAAAAATAATTACAGATGTTCAGCCTAGCCATTAGTGGGATATTCATTTATAGGCTAAGGTCTCTATGATCAAGGGTGCTTTTTCAAAAGAGGAGAAATTGGTAAATGCTCATATAAAAACAGTTTGGCACATTTCTGAAGTGGTAATTACAGTTCTGTGTAACTCCCAGCCTCCAATTTTCTCCTGTACACAGGTGTTGATGAATCTCCTTTATTTAGATTGTGAGGAATGAAGTAAGATGAAGAAAAGTCACAGGAATAGTTTGATCCCAACAAGTTCCCAGCTAAAATGTCTTCCTGGGAGATCATAAGTAAAAATAAAGCAAGTACCACTTACTTCATAACCAATGGGCTGCTCTGCTCATCCAGGGAAATGGATAAACAAATCTCTGTTCCTTATATAAATGCACAATTATAATTGGATCTAATATGCAAATTAAAACTCTTTTATAAATTCACCTAAGCTGTACTCTTGAAGTGTTTTACTTATCTCCATTTCTGACTTCTTCTTTCCTGGCGTCATTTAGTTTTGCTTGAAGTGCTTTCCTTCCAAAGCACAGGCTTCTATTTTGGACTGTTCATTACTGACCCCTTTAAAAGGAAGCATTAGCTGATAATCTGAAAAGTACGGAGCACAGTCACTTCTTTTGATTAGGAAGGACGTTCTTGTCACAAGCTCTCTTACCCAGGGAAGCAAGCATTCTGGGTCTAATGGTAAATAGAAGAGGTGTGCTTTTGATTCAGAGCGACTGATTTAAATCCAGACTGCTGGAACGGGAAGAGACGATAAAGACAAGTCATGTACAAACAAAACAACTACTGGAATGTACAATGAAGATTAAAGCTGGTGTCATGGCAGAGTGATCTTGGGGTATAGCAGGCTATACAAAAAATGGGGCCTCCACCAAAAGAACATGTAGGGTACTTGTGTGTGTGGGAGTCTGGTTTCCCCTGGGGGCTTCTTCTGTCAAAATGATTTTCTATCCATTTGGTATGTGCTCTTTTGGACAGAGATGTCCTTTCATGGTGAGTGCAGACCTTCCCAGTGTGGAGGGCCCCGTCCTATCATTCTTGGCACTTGGTTCCCATGCTCAGCCTAACGCTGTCCTGGCTCTGTGCTGTGGATGAAATATAGCTGTGGTTTCCCAGACAAAAGGAAGCAAAAGCTGAAAACCAGTGTAGAGAGATGGGAGATGGAAGACATAGAATCCATGCGTGTCATCAAGGCGCTGTGGCACAGAGGCTTCATCTTTTGTCCCACTGGACTTGGTTCAAAAATCACATATTTCAGAGGCAAACTTATTTTTTTTTCAAGATAGAAATTACAGAGCATTAAAGCTCTAAGCATGGGTCTAATAAATCAGTTCATTTTGGAGTGAGAGATCTTGTGTGGCCTCAAGATATGCAGAAGCATTTGAGTCAAAAAGAGAGTAAAGCAATTATGCCATACTTGGGGACTCCAGCACCTGGCAGGAGGAGTGCATAGATTTACGATGGCCCAAATGATCACTATCCTAGCTAGTGAGAATAGAAGACTGGGCAGTAGAAGAATTTGAGACTAGGTAAAGCCAGTTAGTGATATGGATGATTATGTCTGCATTGTGTGACATAGCTATAAGTATAATCTTAATATGGGAGATGGAAAACACCTTATAGATGAGACTGTTTATTTTTACCTGTCCCATGTAATTTTCACTTAAACACCATTGTCATGTGGCATTCTCCATCTACACTCTGTCATACTCAGAGAAGAAAAATGGATCAAGGGTTTCATATCTGTTTCCAATTTTCACTTTCTTCTGGGGAAATCAGTTTTCTTCTCATTAGTACAACTATGTTTTTTTTTTCAAAATCACTATATGAGCTCAATTCAAGGCCATGGTTATAATTATAGGCACTCTGGTTTCCCAATATATTTCCCATCTAAACCTTCTTACCACTTCTAGTGTTCAAACTATGTCCTCTGGGCTTTCAAACCATAGGGTATTGCTTCCCTGATCAAACCTTTACTGATTATATTTTGCTTTGTAATGTAAGCCATGCTTCAGCCCTTTACTGCTTTTCTTGGGCCTGAACATATTTTGGATGTTCTTGAGGCCAAGCCTTTGTTTAAGCCATTCCTTATGTTTCTATGACATCAATCATCCTCATTCTCATTGTAGCTTTTCTGTTCCTTTCTATGAAGGTTCTTTCCTAAGTTTTATCGCTCATCCTTAGAATCCTCCAAAGTCTCTTTGATAATAATTCCTCTCTCATGGGACATGCCCCTTGGGCCAGTGTCCAGATGTAAGTGAGTATATATTTTCTGCTTCTGAGTTAACTCACTCATTATGATCATTTCTAGTTCAATCCACTTGTCCAGAAATTTCGGGAATTCCTTGTTTTTAATAGCTGAGTAGTATTCCATAGTGTATATGTACCACAATTTTTTTTATCCATTCTTCTACTGAGGGACACTTAGGCTGTTTCCATGTTCTGGCTATTATGAATAAGGCCCCTCCGTCACAGTCATAGGGGAGGGGAGTAAGGGGAAAATGGGAGGAGGGAGGAATGGGAGGCTACAAGGGATGGGATAACCATTGAGATGTAACAAGAATAAATTAATAAAATATATATTAAAAATAGTTAAAATTTAAAAACTAAAAAAAAAAAATTCCTCTCTCCTCTCTGTCTTCTAGTCTCTTTGTATCTCTGTCACTTTCCATATATACACATTTACATATATGTGCATATATGTATATATGTGTATATATTTATCTATATATCTATACTGTGCTTTCCTTTTTCAGTTATCAAATCATTTTATTTGTAATTTTTCTCTAGACTTTGAAAGCATTGTCAAATGTAATAGTATTTCATTGAAAAGCTTAATAACATTAGAAGTCTGCTTTTATATTGCATTTAAATAATTAGAATCAGAAATATGGATACACTTTTCTTTTGAAGGGAGAAAAATGGATTTTTGTCCTCAATCTTTCGTATTCATTGGACTTTCATATATTCTCTGTGTCAACTCTACTTCTCTTCTCTTCATTGTCCCTGAATTATCTTTTACTTTTCCTATGGCCTCTTGTTGAGCCTATCTTCTAATTTAATATGAATACTAATTTAATATATTTCTTATTTAATAAATTGATTTTGTATTAGAGAATTAAAAAACATAGCAAGCAATCGTGTTAGATAGATACTTACTGGAAGGCATTGATGCATCCCCTCCTTTGGTTAGAGACTGTGATACTTATTCTAAGATATTTTATGCATTTGGAAGAAGCGATCAGGCTTTTTTCTGGAAAGCAAACCTGAATACCAGCTGTGGAAGGCTGGGCACTACATCGTTGTGTACTTCCCAGAGGAAGATATCACTGTTCTGTGGGATGAGAAGACAACCATCCACATCAAAGTTGGGCCACAGTGGAAGGTAGGCCACCTGTGCCCTGAATGGGATGCCATGAGTAGAATCGTGTTTATTTCTTCATGTTTGAAGAAAAGACTGACTGAAGAAATGATTGAACTAATTGTTAGGGCAATTTTTATACATATTTTTATTATGATTTATTTACATTACATTTAGATTGTAATCACCTTACTCTTATCTTTCTGTTCCTTCCTTTTCTCCCTCTCTTCCTCCCTCCCTCCCTTTTCCCGGTTAGGCAAATTTTGTTTTAAAGATTTATTTGATGTTTTTTTTTTTTTTTGGTAACCTATAGAGAGGCATGTTTGAACTAAATTATGTTTTCAAAATTACTACCAGTGCCCTATGGGAAGGACTTCAGAAATTTGAGTACAGGCATACAACTGGTATACCATTCAATAATACTACTTAGCAATGTAAAAGAACACACTAATAATATAATATAGATCTATATTTGTACAATATAGATCAATCTTATTTAGTTCTTCTTTACTTTAACATCATAATATTTGTTATTGTTGCATTCATCTCCCTTCTTTTTTCCCCCTGAGTTTGGTTATATGATATTTTTTGTAAAAAAGATTCACTTATTATAATAATCTGTTTTTCCTACTTTGCTTCATATTGTAGATTCTTAAAATAAGTTAACATATAGTAAAATTGTAGTTGGAAGTAACTAATAATAAGGTACTTTAAAATTACCATAATGGCTCTATGGATTTGGAAAAAAAATGTATGGAGTCTTGAGCTAAAACTATAGTTCTTTACAAAACAAGCCTATTAATACCCAATTTTTTTTGTTTAGGCTGCCTTTTATTGCTAAATTTTACCTCTGTTTTAACAATCTGAAAAAATTCCATTCTATTTCCATTGCTATTATCCATTGTTTTTCTTTCCCCAAATATCATATAAGTGGAATTGTTTAGTAGTTTTTGATCTCTCATCTTTGACTTGGCAAAATAAACTTAAAATGTATCCATATTGTATGAATTGGACATCTTCCCTTTATAATACTGTTGCAACCTGCGGTATATGGGTGTACCACAGTTTGCTCACAGATGGAAGTGGTAGCTGGTCTTGAATAAATACAGTTTCTAGGACACAGGTCCCACTCACTATCTGCCTTCTGTGGATGCAAGAAGAACATATTCCTTTATTTTTTATTATATATATTATTAATTTATTCATATTACATCTTAATTGTCATCCCATCCCTTATATATCTTCCCATGACCATGTTACTTTAAAGGGCTGTGTTCCAGCCATTAGTATCAAAGAAAGTTCAAGGACTGTCCATTTAAGGTTTTAAGAAAGAATCCCACTATTGTTAAAATATCATCTGCTTTTGAAAGCCTTAGAGGACCCTGCCTCTAAGAATAAATACAAATAAACAAATAAGTAAACAAGTAAATAAATAAATAATACAGCATTTCGAGACGATTCACTGGTCAGTGCTGATATGAATAGTTTCCTGCACACTGCATTCATTATTTCACAACCTGTAGTCACCAAACTTAGCTTTCTTGTTTCAACATTTACACTGTTACAGAACCTTAAATATATAATCCAGTATGTTTTTCTTTATAAATATAATTTATGCTTATGCACAGTACATAATCTTCTCTACATATACACATATATGTGTTAATATACCAGTACATATTTTTCTAGTTGTATTGTTAGGGGTATGAGTACTAAGATATATAGTAAGGTGTGGGCAGTACCTGGAGGCTGGTAAAATATTATATATATATTATAATTATATATATATAGGGTTATATATATATAAATATATATATTATAATTATATATTATAAATATAAGTAAATTGGTAGGAGATCATTTAATTAAAACATTTATTTTTAAATTATTTTGTGAAAGTCCTTTATATACATTCAATCTTCAAATTTTTAATATTTTTGTGTATTAGAATAAATAGAAAATATTTCATTATAATGTTATTGCTTCAGAGCAAGTTGGCAGGATTGTGTGGGAACTTTGACAAATGCACTTCAAATGACATGACAACAGCTAACAACCTCGAAGTACGAAACGCACAGGTGTTTGGAGACAGCTGGGCCCTGGGACAGGTAAGTTACATATGTGGGATCCAGAGTAAATATACTTATAAAAAGAAAATTCTGAGGAGTAAAATAATTTGGGGTATTTTTACATGATTTTTTAAAATAAGAATTTCTAGTTAATGGACTTTCATTCTTACCTTTCTATATATTCGTATTACATTTTTATTTGCAAAGTTATTGTTTGCAGATTGCAAATGGAAAGGTTGCATCTCAAGGAGGTTAAATAATTTGTCTAATACAACTTATGTGTCCAGAAATAACAAAGGTGACATTCCGAATTACACCTTCTCTTATATTTTTAAGCATAGCAAAATATCTTTTGCTCTGTCTTCATTCACCATATTTAATTTAATATGTAACATCATTATAATATAGACACAGAATATGACTACGATATTCTCTTCCTTTGAGGAATTTTAATGGCTAAGTTACTTGGTGACTTAGAGAACTATCAATAAAATATATTGACATAGGTAGCTATTTTAATAGATGTACACAGCACATTGAGGTTGTAACAGTCCAAGGAAGACTCCTGGAGTAAATACTCTGCAGATAAGGTTGTTAACATTTACAAGACCTGAGAAGACAACGTTTAGAATAGCACCTCTCAACCTTCTAATGCTGTAACCCGTAGTCCCTCACGCTGTGGTGACCCCCAACCATCAAGTTACTGTTGTCGTTACTTTACAAGTATACTTTTGCTACCACTATGAAGTGCAGTGTAAATATCTGATACGCACCCCCTGTGGGAGTCATGATCCACAGGTTGAGAACCATTGGTTTTACGGGAAGGAGGATGGAGAAAAGATTAGAGGCAGCAAAGGTCAAATTGTGGCTTTTATGGAAATTGAGTCTCTGGAGATTGTAGAAACCTGCACATCTTATACCTCAGAAGACGGTCTGTGACAACAGTGAACATGAACATGTGAAGTTACAGGAGAGAGTCTCATGCTCATAGACATTTTTGGGTGGAAATTCTGTATTTGTAAAAATTTCAAAATGATTACTTTCCCTCTATAATATCATTCTGTTTAATATTCAGTTGCCTCTCAGAAGTGATTTACGTTATTAGGATATAAGCTATATGGGTGATAACAGGCAGTAGGTAAAAATGTCTAAAAGGATAAGAATGCTAGATGCCACTGTCATGGGTCCTTTGATCTCAGAGGCTAGCCATGTAAAGGCTCTCACCAGCACCCCCCCTTTTGATTCTCAACAGTGTGAAGATCTTATTGAGGCCCTGAAGCCCTGTGAGGCACATCAAAATAAATTTCCCTATGCCAAGAGAGAATGCTCCATTTTGTACAGTGACGTTTTTGCTCCTTGTCGCAATGTGGTAAACGAATACTTTTTATTAAAACCTTAAACATAAAGATTGCTGCTGTCTATGCTGAGATGAGTGGGATGAATTCAGGAACTCAGGTTCCTCAGGTGTCCTAGGATCATCGTGGGGGTGGGGGTGGGGGTGGGGGCATTTGTTGGTGTTTTTCCATATAAACAAAATACCCAATTGACTTCCTTTCGTCTTCCTTACATCTTACCTAACAGCATGCATCTGTAGTGGTCACTGTAAGTCATTCTAGTTCATGAAATACAGTTTATCCACAGCACTTTGTAAACATGTGTAAACAGTAAAGGGAATAGATGTTTACCTACCATCAGAGAGCATTTCAAGTGGACATTCCGTGTTAGTATAGTTTAACGTGGTTCCTAGTGGCATATTTAAAATATTTTTAGGAGCGGTTCTAAGAATATAACTTAAATATCTAATGTGCTTTATCACACGATAACTTTGGGTCCCAGGACAAGTTTTGAAAGTAATTTAATACATTCTTTTTATTCTTCTCTCATACAATATATCCTAACCTCAGCCTCCTCTCCCTCCATTTGCCCCCACCTCCCCTCTCCCCTGGGTTCAGTCCCCCTCTATTTCTCTTCAAAAGAAGGGCAGGACCCTCAGAGTTATCAACCAAACTTGGTATAACAAGATGCAATAAGACTAGGCACAAACCCTCATAACCAGGCTGGACAAAGTAACCCCATAGGAGGAAAAGGGTCTCCAAAGCAGGCAGGAGTCGAAGACATCCAAACTCCCACTTTTAGGAGTCTCACAAACACCCTTAAAGCCACATAACAGCCCTGATGAAATGAAAGTCCCTGCTTTGTCAAAGGAGACACACATGCTGTTTTCGGGTTGTGAGCCAGATTTGCTGTTTATTTCCTGGAACACCATTTTTACTTGAAAGAACAAATAATAGAAACATACTGTCATTCAAACAAGAGGTTTTTTTTTTGGCAGATATTTTTAATCCCGTGGCTCCAAGGAAAACATCTGATAGCATTTGTTGTCCTAAAAAAATATTTAAACTTTTTGAAGTGAAAAATAGAATTTTGTAAAACTTGGTTCTATACTTGTGGGCATAAAAGTTTTGTGATACTTTTCTGAAAATACAGTTGAT
>CAJRSG010006196.1:0-38045 GCA_907169655.1 Acomys percivali
GTCTGTCTGCAAGTCTGTCTGTCTGTCCCTCTCTGCCTGTGTGTCTGCAAGTCTGTCTGTCTCTGTCTGTCCCTCTATGAGTCTGTCTGTCTGACTGTAAGTCTATCTGTCTCTGGAAGTCAGTCTGTTTCTTCCAGCCCCTATGTCTGCAAGTCTATTTATCTGTTTCTCTCGGCATGTCTGTCTCAAGTTTGCCTGTCTGACTCTGTTGGCCTGTCTCTCTGAAAGTCTGTCTGTCTCTGTCTGCCTGCCTATCTGTTGTCTGTATGCATGTGTGCCTGTCTCTAAGTCTGTCTGTGCCTGCTTCTCTGTCTACAAGTCAGCCTGTCTGTCTATGAGTCTGTCTGTTTGTCTGCATATCTTTGTGTGTGTCTTTCTGCATCTCTATATGTCTATCTGCCTCTGTCTGCCTGTCTACAAGTCTGTGTCTCTGTCTCTGAAACTTTGTTTTTGTTGGCCCCTCAGTCTGTCTGTGTGTCATCCTCTCTGTCTTTCTGCAAGGCTGTTTGTCTCTGTTTTCCTGTCTGTATGCAAGTCTGTCTATCTCTGTCTGTCTGTCTGTCTGTCTATATCTTAAAGCCTTTCTGCTTTTGTCTGCTTTTCTGTCTACCACTCTGCCTGTGTGAAAGTCTGTTTGTCTCTATCTGTAAGACTGTTTCTCCCTTCCCCTGTGTGCAAGTCTATCTGTCTATCTCTGCCTGTCTCTCTGTCATTCATTCATTCATTCATTCAGTCTGTCTGTCTGCTTCTCTATGAGTCTGTCTGTCTCCATCCATCTCTCTGCATATCTGTCATCTGTCTGTCTCTGGAAGTCTGTTGCTTTCTGCCTCTGTGTCTGGAAGTTTGTCTGTCTGTCTCTGTCTGCCAGCCTGTCGGCAAGTCTGTCTGTCTCTAGAAGTTTGACTGTCTCTGTCCGACTTTCTGCAAGTCTGTGTCTCTGTCTCTGAAAGTCTTTCTGTTTTTGTCTGCCCTACTGTCTACCTATGTCTGTCTAATGCTCTGTCTTCAAGGCTGTTTGTCTCTCGGTCTCTAAGTCTTTCTGTTTCTGTCTGCCTATCTGCAAAACTGTATGTCTGCCTGTCTATCTGCATGTCTGCCTACCTCTCTCTATGTTTTACTGTCTGTAAGTCTGTCTCTGTCTGCCTCTCTTTCTGTAAGCTTGTATGTCAGTGTCTGTTGTCATTCTGTCAGCCTATCTGTCTGTCTGTCTCTGTCTGTAAATGTGTCTATCTGTAAGTTTGTCTGTCTCTGTTTTCCTCTGTCTGTCTGTTTGCCTTTGTCTGTCTGTCTGTCTGTCTCTGTAAGTCTGTCTTTTTCTGTCTCTGTGTGTCTAGTGTGTCTGTTTGTATTTTTTAAGTTTTTCTGTCTCTGTTAGTTTGTCTGTCTGTCTATCTGTCTCTGTAAGTATCTGTATAGTCTGTCTGTCTGTCTCTGTATGTTTTTGTCTCTGTACATACGACTGTCTCTCTTTGTAAGTCTGTCCTTCTCTCCCTCTGTGTCTCTGTTGTTTACATGTGTGGAAGGGTATCTTCCCCTCTCTCTTGTGGTACTAGGTTCCTTTCTTTTTCCCGGAGACTGAGATTCTCTTCCACCTTTCAAAGAGGCAAAGATAAGAATTTTTTTTAATATTTAGTCATCCAAATGGATTTAAAGGAGCTCCTCCTTACACTGAGTGGCTTAGAAGAAAGGCCTCCTCAGTGAAGAAAACAGTAGTCGTTTCGGTGTTCTGGTCCAGTTTACTTTGATTTTTGTCTTCATGTAGTAGTCTTACACTACTGCTCAGGTGATCTGATGACTGGAGAATTTTCACAAACATCAAGAGTGCCTTCTTTTTATGTTAGAGGCCATAATGACAGCACAGTATTTTTTTAAAACCTAGAGCCATCTTGCTTTTTAAGGGGTATTCTTAAGTACATGGGGACAGTTTTGATTGCCAGTCTGGAGGCAGGTGCTATCTTAATGTGATGCATTGTTCTCTTGATATTGCTCTATTTTTCAGGGAATCAAAGGTGAATCCTTTCTGTGGCCCACTCTTAGACCCCGGTGTTTGTAAGTAGTCCTTGGTGTTTATTCTTTGCCTTGTGGAAGAATCACTTCAATGTCTCCCTCTGAACTTTCATGGCCTTCTCTTCTCTTGTATCTCAAATACTCTCATGATTCTTTTAGAAAGCGACCTGTCACTGGACTTAAGACCCTCCCTCAGTCCAGGATGAGCTCATCCCAAGGGCCTTAATGCGATTACATCTACAAAGACAAATGCTATTTCCCAATAAGCTCACACTCACAGGCATTGGGGCTTGGGACTTGAACTGATATTTTGAGAGATCATTCATCAACCTGATGTACAAGAAGAGGGCAGAGATATGAGAAACATTCTTTAGTACCCAGTACAGCTGCATAGCTAAGATATTAGATAAGATATTAGAAAACTGATCTGCCCTGAGTGAGAAGTTTGACTGTATTTGAGAAAACCTGTTCACTATGCCTCAAGCCCTTCAGCTAGCCGTGACAACAGCATGGCCCAGTGCATGCAGTGCTGCTAGCCTAGTCTTCAGGGTTCTAGTGTGAATGATGGTTTGCAATGTGTGGAGGCTGTTTGTGCCCAGTAGGTGGCATTCACATACCCCATATAACTGAGCCTGGTGTGCAGATGACCCAATGTCTCCAAAGTATGTGTTCTGGTCTACAGATCTATCTCTCCTTTGAATGCAGATGAAGTGAGAGCCTCCTTTGATTTCTCAGTCCAGACTCAAGATTTCTTTTTCCCCAGGTTCCCCAATCACAGTGGTCAATCTATTTGGCTAGTGTTTTGTAGACATATTAGTGTGGTCCCCAATGCAGTGTAAAGGAACAGATATTAAGTATTTGCGGTTTCTCTTGCCCAAAGGCAACACAGATGTGGGTGTGGTTAACTGCTACACTCTCTCCCCTTTGCCTAGGATGGGTTGTCCTAAGAGGAGTTGCCACTTTCTATTAACTTTCTTAGAAAAAAAACTGTGCTCACAGGACTGGGGACTGGATCCAGAAGGTAGTATGTTGGGTTAGGACGATTACTACCTTGATCACTTTTACTCTCTGCCCTGGTGACACCCACTGCCTAGTGTACCCTCCTGGAGATCTGGGCCATTCATCTTGACCAGCTAGCCAGAATGATCCTAGACTGCTTTGTGTCCAGAAATTGTCAGTAGCAGTGGCCTCAATGTATAAAGACTTGAACAACAGGCACCAATCTGGGAAGAGGGGTCTGGGAGCAGAGGCAGACACAAGGATGGAAGATGATACCCTGATTGTTCTTCTAGGTCACAGTGCTAACCTACTGCAACAGTGTCTTTGTGTTACAAAAACAAACCAACAAAAAACAGCTATGGGTTGCATTTGTCTCTCAGGTCATCATTTGCCAGATTCTAGCAACACCATCTAGAGGTTATTTAAATAGTTCTTTTTCTTTTTTAGCTTGACAAGCTGTGTGCTTTTTTCTTCTATTTAAAAATTTCCTTTTATGTATATGAGTGCTCTATATGCATGTATACCTGCATGCCAGAAGAAGGCATCAGGTCAAAGTATAGATGGTTGTGAGCCACCATGTGGTTGCTGGGAATTAAACTCAGGACCTCTGGAAGAGCAGACAGTGCTCTTAGTAACTGTGCTTTATTTTCAAAACCACAATAATGACAACAGTAAGAACCATCTGACATTCCATACCAAGTCAGTCTGTCTTAAAAGATGTAAAACTATTTTTCAGTGTGTGTGTATGCATGCAGATGTCAGAGGTATTAGATTCCCTCAGGTAATATAGATAATTGTCAACCACCTGATGATATAGGTGCTCAGAATCAAAATTGTATCCTCTGGAAGAGCAGTACATATTCTTAGCCTCTGAGTCACATCTTCAGTCCTTTGTCTATATTTTTAAAGCTAATACATCAAGGCTCAGAAACATGTATTTCTTATCATTTCTCTGAAAATGCATAGGTAGGCCAAAGAGATACGTAAAAGCAGGAAGCCGAACGGAAGGCTCTAGCCCACTGTCCTTTGAATTTTCATTCCTGTACTCCATGTACATTGCCAAACATCTTACCAAACTACATAATCCTGCAACGGATTCTGTTGATTTTGGTGATAAAGAGTTACACCTGGGTAAACATGTTTTGACAATGGCAAACAATGATTTTATTTTATTTTTTTACTATATAATCCTCAAAGACAAATATTAGAAGCAATATGGTGAACTCCAACAGCTGAAGTTTTGAGTGTCAGAAACTGTGTGCTGCACAAGCCAGCCATCTGGTATCTGTAATACATACACGTTGGGTAAGACAAAGTGTCCTAGTCAAACTCCAAAAAACTGTATTTTCTCACAGTCGCAGTCTCTGTCCGGTAGCAAGTGCTCTTCTGTGGTTTAGAAATGTCATTAAAACCTCATGAAAAATGAGATGTCACCTTCTGCTTTCTTCTACTGATCCCATATTATATATTCCTTCAGATGCCAGCTAGCCTCTCTGCTCTAAGGCAGGTTATAGAGTGTCTGCATATGTGCCTTTTCCTTTGGAGTGTGATTGCAATGCCAGGGGCTATCTTTCCAGAGTCCTTTGACTTTTTGTTTTGAGACAGAGTCTCTCTGTGTAGACTTGGCTGCCCAGGACTCACTTTGTAGACAAAGCTGGCCTCTAACTCACAGCGATCAGCCTGCCTCTGCCTCCCTCCCAAGTGCTGGGATTAAAGGTGTGTACCACCATGGCCAGTGACATTTATTATTATTATTATTGTTAATTTGGGTGTTTTCACAAGTGTGTACACAGTAGTGTACTTTGTGCATATTCAACCCTTTCATTACCTTAGATTATTTAATTATAACTAAGTTAGGACTGAATAACTTTTCTGCCTTTTGCTCTACCATGGAGTCTTTTTTTTTTAAAGATATATTTGTTTATTATGTATACAGTGCTTTGCTTGTATGTTCACCTGCACAGAAGAGGGCATCAGATTACATTATAGATGTTATGATCCACCATATGGTTTTTGGGAATTGAACTCAGGTCTTCTGGAAGAGCAGTCAGTGCTCTTAACCTCTGAGTCATCTCTCTAGCCCTAGTGTGGAGTACTAACCACCAGAAAACAGAGGATTTTTAATAGAAAAGTGGGAAATTTAAGATAGCAAATGAGAGATCTGGGTGTAGAAAGAAGACAGAAGGTGATTTTTTTCATATTTCCAAAGCCACATTCCTACCTTTTTCTAAAATAATCTCTAGGGATCTCATAGGCATTGGGAAGAAATATCTCAGAGAACTCCATTCTCAGTGCCAGGGCTAGGCATGCTAGTATGGCTTGCTTATACCCAAAACTTAGATTCGTGCCAAAGCCATGAATTGATGGAGTTAGCAGGTAAAGTTACAGGGCTGTAGGGAGGATGGTCACTTCCTATGTCCTTCTTCACTTAGAGTCGACCTTGATTATTTGAGTGCAAAATATTTTTGTGGGGCTTGACAACAAACTCTGGGTAAAGTAATGGTGAGCAATATCTGCCTCCCATGTCTGAATATAATGCCAGCAGGGTGCTAGCTTTGGCCTTCTTGGATTTACAAGCTTTCATTAACTGTATGTATGATTTTGATTTGGACCATCTCCTCCCAATCTCTATCTGGGTCTAGCCCTAAAACTAAAAAAAAAAAAAAAAAAAAGAAAAAAAAAAAAAGAAAAAAAGAATTTTAATTAAAATATAATTACAGCCAGGTGTGGTGGCATATGCTTTTAAACCCAGTGGTTGGGAGGCAGAGACAGGTCTCTGTGAGTTCAAGGCCAGCCTGGTTTACAAAGCAAGTCCAGGACAGCCAAACCTACACAGAGAAACCCTGTCTTGAAAACAATATATATAAAAAATAACTTCTCCCACACATTTTCAACCCCCAGCCTCTCCTAGCTACTCTACATGTCAGAAGCCTGATTTTCTTTATTATTGTTACATACATATGCATACATATGTATATATACATATGCACAAATATATATGCACAATCAACTGAGTCCATATTTGTTGTGTGTATATGCTTTCAGGCTGGATACTCTGCACTGCAACTAATAAAGTGGGTTTATCCCAGGGAGAGGCTAGTCTCTTTCACTCAGCAGTCATTAGTTGCCTATAGTTATTTGTCTAGGATGGTTGGACACTGTGAAATGTTCCCCTTTCCACATTAACATGTCTATTGATAATGTTATTGTTCTGGTCTTGTTTATGTAGCCATTTCTAGTAGAGATTTCAGAGCGGACTTCCTATATTCTGGCTTTTACAATCTCTCATATTTATATCAGTGTCTCCTGACCCAGAGATGCAAGAGTTGTGATATAAGTGTATCTGTTGAGGGCTGGGATCCTCAAAATAGGTTATCTTATTGTGTTTTTCTGTAATGGCTCCATATTCCATAAAATGAATCTTGCTTGATTTGGTGTGGCAGCTTCAATTGTCTGTAGACATAAGAATAAGATTTAGATGGTAGAAAGAAATTATATTGGTCTGGAAAAATTAGCTCCACAACTCCTTATTTTGATGTAGTTGAAGGTCCTGCAACCACTGAAAACTCAATGTGCTACATACATGAGATGCCCTTTAGATACAAAGGCATTGTCAAGTTGAGATATGTAACATCCTCATACATTTTGGAGGAGATACATAAGGAGAAGTCAGTGAGGTCATTTTATCTTATTGGTGCTAACTATGAATGGAGAGACATGGAAGATGGAGGTGGTGTGAAGTGAAGATGAAAGAAAATGAGATTGGGTCAGTGAATCCATTTTTAATCTCAAATTTCAAACACCCAACTCAAGTTAGTTCTAACACACATACATATATGGAAGACAGAAAATTTTTTTTTCAGAAAAGAAATTTTATGGTTTTATTATCTCAAGGAATTAGGAAGCATGGGGCGGTTGTTTCAAGAGGAGTTGGATCTAGGAATTCCAATGGTGCTATCAATTATTGAGTTAGTTCTTCAACTCAGGAGGCTGAGACAAAGATGTATGTGTGCATAGTGTTTTGGAAGCAACACTTTGAAAAGAACTAAGAGACATGTGACTTGATGACTTCTCTGGCATCATGAGAAATTGCAGCTTGGTTGTATCTTTGGGAGCCTCTTATAGAATGTATGTTTTGTAGGCTTTTCTTTCTAGGAGACATAATAAGAGGAAGCATTTATTTTTCTGGCTCTGTCTCCCACTAATCAAATATGTCCCCATTTGTATTGACATGCTCATATTTATGAGTTGTGCATTTGAGTACTGAGTTGGTTTCTTATGTGTGTCCCCAATGGGAAGCCTCAGGGAAGTGAACAAAGTTTTATTATTTTTATTTGTATAAGTACTTGCCTGCATGTATGTCTGTGTAAACCATGTGTGCCTAGTGCCTGTGGAGGCAAGAAGAAAATGTTAGATCCCCTGGAACTTGAGTTACATATGGTAATGAGCTCCCAAACAAGTGTTGGAAATCAAACCTGGGTCCTACATGAGCAGACATCCTAACCACTTAGGCATCTTTTCATTTCTGACAATCTCAGCTTTTGGTCCAAGGTTACACTCTTTTAGTGGTGCACTCCAGTCAGTGAAGAAGTAAAGGTCCTGGCTACTTGTATCTTTGCTCCAATATATCCTGTTGGATTAATGGAGACAAGACTCCTTTACCAAATCCTGCTTCTCTGTCTATCTGTTTGTCTGTCTGTCTCTGCCTCCCCCCCTCTCTCTTTCCATGATATTTTCCAACACACCTATACATTACTAAGTCCATCTCAGTGCATACTTTCTAAAAATTTGTTCTGCCCACTCCTGGGGATAAGAAAGCCTAAAACATAAAGGAAGGAGAATTATCTTACCATTTTCTTGGAAGGCCTAGGTTACTCGACACTGCCTATTTCTCATCCTGGAGGGTTGGTCCATGTGTAGAACCTCAAAGAAAAAAACATAGATTCCCTAGATGAACTTCCATCCAATTGTCTTCAGTTAGTGTGCAAGATACAAAAGGCCATGGGCCTCCTTAGCAAGGGGTTTGGTCTTGCTAAATATGAAATCTGAAGTCTGAGCAAACACATTTTTAACTTTGACTTGAGTGGTGATATTTCTGAGACTATTCAGTTTTACGTGTATCTAATACACTTGGTTTGTGCATCATTGCCCTTAGGTTTAAAAATTGGGAGTGAATTTTATGAAAAGGTGCCAGATAAAGTTATAGTCTATAAATGCTTGTCAGGATCCAGTCAAATAAAAGACATAAATTCCAAGTTATATATCATGAAAAATTAGAAAGTGTTAGTTAAACATTCTATTATATTGCATCCTTGAATAACAAAGGGCTTACATGTAAGGTTTGACCTTGCACCACCCACCCCAAAACCTTCTGTTACCTGATGTTTAGCAATCTGGGAGTTTGGCCTAGAAATAGGAAATCTGGAAGATAGATAATTAGAATTGCAGCTGGTAGATGATCCTAATGCCAATTCCAATCCATGATGACTTTGAATAGATAACATAACTAGGTAGTACTTATCTCATATGGGTGAATGTAGTGCTCATATTTGCCAGTCAATGTTTATCTCCCTCAGTTAAACAGTAATATGCTTTCTTTTATTACATATGTTTTTCTAATCTGCAGGTATATCAGCATCATCCTATTTATTAAGAAATAGCCTGTTGTGAGGACTGGAGAGGACGCTCAATGGCTCCCAACACTTACGTGATGCTTATAACCATTCCTAACTCCAATTTCAGGAGATATGATACCCTCTTTCAGTCTTTGTAGGTACCAGGTCCACATGTGGTGCACATGCCTACAAGCAGACAAAACACTGATACACATAAAATAATCTAAAATTTTTTAAAAGAGACTTGATACCCTATGAGCATTACAGGGGGAAGAGGTCCCCCTCAGTCACAGTCATAGGGGAAGGAAGTAAGGAGAAAATGGGAGGGAGGGAGGAATTGGAGGATACAAGTGATGGAATAACAATTGAGATGTAATATGAATAAATTAATAAACTATATTTTAAAAATACCAGCCTGTTGTGACAATTTAATACAATGGATTACTTCATAAACATTTAAAAATATTTCTTATTTTACTAATTTGTTTATTTACTTTAATTTTTTGTTTTTGTTTTGTTTTTTCAAGACAGTGTTTCTTTATGTAGCTTTGGCTTTCCTGGACTCACTTTCCAAACCAGGCTGGCCTTGAACTCACATTGAGGAGCCTGGTATTACAGACATGTGCCTCAGTACCCATCTATATTACTATTTTCAAAATATATGTCTGTGTATATGTATGCTACATGACTGCATGGACCAGTGAAGGCCAAAAGAAAGTGTTGGATCCCTGGAACATGAGTTATAGCCAGTTGTAAGATGCCCAATGTGGGAGCTGAGAGTAAAATTTGGGTATTCTAGAAGAGCATCAAGCACTGAACCATCTCTCCTGTGCCCTTAAAAATAATTTTTAGATACCCTGTCTGTGATGATGATGGTATGTTTTGGGGAGCTTACTTAGATCATGCATAACTTTCTCTTTTTTATAGTTTTGATGATCTCATGAGTTTAAAAAGAGTTTTGGGTGGAAGTTGTAAAATATCAACAGGCAGTCAAACTCAAGATTTTTTTCTATAGCATTTTAAAAATTTTCTCTAGGAAACTATCAAAATTTATTCATATATGAACTATACTGAGTTTTATTTCTGACCATCTACTGGTGAGATTTTTTTCTCTCTCTTTCAAACGTTGGAACAGAGTATTACTGTTCCGAAAGTGGGGGCTGTAAAAATAGAGGCATATCTGCCATTGTGGTCCCCATAGGCTTATTTATTTGAATACATATTCATCTGGGAGCAGCACTATTTGGAAAGGGTTAGGAGGTATGGCCTTGTTGGAAGAAGTATATCACTGGGAGTGGGACTTTCCAGAGACAGACAGACAGACTTAGATCCCTAAATTGATATTTTTATCCTTAGTGGGTTAAAATGAGAGTTGTAGGACCTTGCAATAATGATAAAAATAAAAATTTAGTGATCTTTTCTTTTCCAGATGGGTAGACATACCACTGGTGAGGCTCTGTGCCTGCTAATCTCTACTAGTCAATGGCTTTCCAGAGCAGCACTGTGCTCATAGTTTGGGATATGCCCTAAACTCTTTCATCACTCATTTAAACACATGCTCTCCTTGACTTATTAAATTAATCCATGATCTATGAACACTGCTTCTGGACCTTTCTGCAAATAATCTTATTTCCCTTATAAGACAAAGATGGTTGCTTTCATCAAATTTACAATGTGCTCTGCTGTACTTCCCGGATGCTTTTGGAATGGAGTGTAGGCTACCTAGTATGTTCTGCTAAATCAATTGTGCATGAAAATGGAATGAATTACTTATGGGCCAATGAAATGAGGAGCTGGTGTATGTCTTCCAGTCCTTTCTTTTCCATCCATCCCAATCAGGGAATTTGCATCTTGAGAGGGCAGCAACACCAGATGGAAGAAACTTGGATTTCCAAAGACACCAGATGGAGATGAGCTCTGGCCAATTTGTATCGAACTTCACGCAACTGAAAGTAAACTAATGTTTAAGCCTTGGAGAGTTTTATTACAGCAACATGTACCTTATCTCATGTGGACTAAATGTTATTCCCGTTTTCTTGTAAAAAAAATGTGTAGTTTTCTCTATGAACTAATAACAAATATGTTAAAGAGATGGATATCCCATCTCCAAACATTTGTGATGGTAGAATAAGTGAGGCAGAGAAAATGAGGTAGCTTCCTGTAAGTCAGACATAAACAAAAATCAGACAAGCAAATAAACTCCCAAGTTTTCTTCCCAGAAAGTCTTCACTTCCGAGCTGGAGAGATGGCTCAAAGGTAAATACACTGGCTGCACTTCCAGAGGTCCGGAGTTCAAGTCCTAGCAACCACATAGTGGCTTACAACCATCTATAGTGAGATCTGATGCCCTCTTCTGGCCTGCAGTGGTATTCCAGATAGATCACTGTATACATAATAGAAAATAAATTTAAAACAATTTAAAGTCTTTACTTTTGATCTATGCATGATCCCAGAAAAAAGGAAGTTTGCCATGCAGAGTTATGGAATACCATATCTGTAGAAATACTGCTTAAGATATGCGTGTGAGTTAGTAGTAGTGAATAGTATTGAGGAGAGTATATGATGGGGAGGAAATGGAAAGTTCTATGGAAAAATTGCACACTTCATAAAGTTTTTTTTATATTGTTTTATTCTCATCTTCTTTTTCCTCCAGCACTTCATCTTTTCTTTTCTCATCCCTGCCCCTTCCTTCTTTGCTTCTCCTTGCTCTTTATCTTCAACAGGGCCTAAATTAAAGCCATGGCTGGCCTTAAACTTGTGATTTTCCTGCCCTAGCTTCCCAAGTGCTTGGATTATAGGTATATACCATTCCATTTGACTCTGACTTTCATCTTCTGACATGCATTCTTTAGTTACTAGCCTAATTTGATTCTCTACAAATTTCATCTAACAGGCAAACTACACACACACACACACACACACACATACACACACACACACACACACATCTTTGAGGGGAGTGAAATATTTTGAAAGGACAACAAATCATCTAGATGACGTTTGTCACAACTTTCTGATGCTAAAGCCTACAACTTTCATCATAGGATTCTGCTTAGATATTTCTTCAAAATTGTATCATGCATCCATTTCTCTCATTTCTGACATCAGACATTAAATACAACCAAGGTATTCTTTGATAAAAAAATGTCTTTATATTTGTATATGGTAGGGGTAGCTAAGTGAAAGTTTGTCATGGAGTCTGACTGATGACTGAAATGTATTCTTTTCTTATAAGGTTATAACAGTTTCATTACATTTCCCAGACTTCTTTATAGTTTGGTAGAGAATGCATTGTATGGCATCTTTAGGCCTGGCCCACAGTTTCTATTCAATATAAATTTTTCTTTTTTTCTTTCTCCTCCCTTGATGAATGACCTATTGCAGAACAACCAGGGAATGAGGAGACCACGATTTTAGAACAGTTTAGACAGAAGTATCATGGGTCCCTAATTAACTGTGTGGAACGGAGTTTATCTGGTAGTCTTGTTGAACTAATATGTGTGAGAAATATGAAAAAATATGTTATAATGTAAACACACTGATATGTGGGAACTGTTTGCCCCACTCATCACCCTACTCTGCCTAATATAGCTGTCCTAGACAGCAGCAGGTTATTGTTTAGGAACTGTAAGAAACAGTTCTCCAGGTGCCACAAGCACCTCGGTTAAAGCTCAGGAGTTTGATTATTACCACAGGTTGATACTTTTGTAAAGAATTTCTAGTTATTCCCTTCCCAAAGTATTGTTATTTCCTCTTCACTGACATCATGACAACAAACTTCAGAAAATATTTATTCCTTGAGAATTTCACATATGTATACAATGAATGTCCACCCCTATTCTCGGCTTTCATCTCCTCTCTTACACACCCACCACAACCCCTCCAAACCTCATGTCTTTTATACTTTTTATAACTCATGGAGTCCAATTAGTGCTGTCTATATGCACATGGGTGCAAGATCAGGCATTGGAATATGAGCAATGTACCAGAGGCCACACTGCTGAAGAAAAAGAAATGGCTCCTTCTTTAGCCATCAACTATCAATAGCTCTTGAGAGAGAGAGAGAGGAGGTGTTTTATGAACCCCTCATTAATCCAATGGCAACCAACTTTTATGTACCTGATTTAGTATGTCACATAGCATTTAAATCATTGTTATTGATATAATCTGACAACCTTAGGTATAGGGAAACTCACTTACTCCAATTTAGGAGATGGGATTGGTAGTCTCCAAAATAGTGATCATCAGTTCCTCTCTTCCGTGCACATGCATGTTGCTCTACTCAACAGGGTTAGACTCTGTTCCCTCCCCCTTGCCTTATTACTTGCTGTAATCCATGCATGTCATTTTGGGTGCTCTGGGTCAATTTACTAATGTGGAGAATGATTCCTCTGACATCGTCTCTCTTACAATCTAACTGGAATTTAGGAATTCTGGAGCAAGGATATGCTCTCTTATCTGCTTCCTGGCTGCTATAAGGGGAGAATTTGGCTCTGCCATTCCCTTTTGCCACTGCATTTTGTGTCACAATGTTCTAGAAGCAAAGGGACCAGCCACCCAAGAACTGAATCCTCTGCAACGGTGAGCTGAATATGCCAACTCTTGGAAATGATGTCTGGAGGCAACATTTTACGAAGTACTATGGCTGTGGCTTCAGGATTGAGTTTATTGCTACTAATGTGTAAAGATAGGCAAAAATCTACTAAAGGAAGGTAACCAGTGAACACCCAAGATAGGCTATTAAACCATATGACTGGAGAATCTTTTAAGTTAATGGTTGTTCATGCAACAAATCATATACAGAAACAATGAAGTGCAGAGAGAAAAACTTAAGGTTCTTAAGTTTGAACTAAATGTTTATGGAGTTTCAAGCCTAAGTGTAAAAGTTAGATTAATTCCCTCTATTTTTCCAATGTCGTATTTTCCTAAGAATTGATAGGGTTGTTTATCAGAGTGAATGACCTAGACTTTACCGGAGGTCAACATCACCTATGAGTTTTGATACAGATCTCATGAGAAGAAGATTGTTATTTCAAAGCATGTCTCCTTGCCCATTTCACAAAAATTAATGAACCATCATGGTATTTCCCAGTTAAAGAGGTTACTTTGTGAGAAGTTAATATTACAGGAAGCAGTTGATTTTAATGTTGAGGACTCATAAGAAAGTACACTTGTGAGCTATAATGTCATACTGCATGGGCTCACTATACAGTCCAACTACCTTGGCCATTTGTGGGAGTCTTTTTTTCTTTTGGTATAAGAAGTAGGTACCTTACTCATATGCAGATTTCTTTGTAGCTTTTAAAAAAAAGGAGATTGTTGTATCCAGGCTCCATTTCAGGAAAAAAATCTGACTGTGCTGAGACCACCATGCTAGGAGACAGCCTAAACCAACCATGTGGAAAACCCACATGGAGAAATACTTAGGCACCGGAGCCAAGAAATTTTCTTGAATGTTTGTGTTCAACTAACTGAATACAGCTATGTAGGTGACTCTAGACAGGGTCAAATGAACCTGAAGAGCCATTCAGTTGGACCAATTCACAAAATCACAAGGGAAAAGTAAACTGGTCCCGATTCAAGCCATTACATTTTGAAGTGGTTTGTTACACAGTATATATAGAGAATGAAAACTGTTGTAATTCTAGGTGTAAAGTTTTGACTGCTTAAGGAAATAATCAGAACTGTTCGTTGTTGTATTTTAAGTCATGAAGGATGGCACCTGGATTTCCCTCACTTTACCTTTTTTTTTTCCTTTAATCTTTCTGTGGACTGGGGTTTGAATCCAAGGCCTCCCACATGCTATGCAGATACTGTGCCACTGAGCTATATCCCTAGTCATCTTTTAATTTTTTTTTCTTCTTAGATAAGGTCTCCCTTAGTTATCAAGTTGTCCTCGAACTTACTCTGTACCCCAGGCTATCCTTGAACTTGGTATCATCCTGTCATTGCCTCTTAGAATCTGAAATTACATACCCATGATAGCTAACTCACATTGCTTTCAAAGAGTTCTAAGAAAGGCCATTATGCTCTGGAGCAAGCAGTGATTCCTTTCTCATGCTCCTACCTGGGTCTTGGCAAATATTTGCTTAAATTATTTTAAATGAAACTAATTACACACTTACCCCACTCTTCTCTAGTTTAGGCTCTGAGCTCTTGATGATGCAACCATGCGTGTCATGTCCTAGGCAGAGAAGAATGTCTCAATAAGACAGCTGCTGGCCTGAATGATTTATCGACAGAGTTAATTCTGGGCAGGGTGAAGGAAGGGTAAGCATTTCCTCCTCACAGGAAATTTGGAAGCTATGAGGAATCTTCGTTTCACCTCTAATATCACACCCAAAGGTCAAAGGATATCTGAATGGAGAAAGTTTTGGTGCTTCTTGACTCCTGGCAAGTTCAAAAAAATCAATAAATATTCTGGTACATTTTGCAGGAGAGAATTCAGTTCGAACTTATCACTAGGTCAAACACCATTATGTAAGGAGAAACATCAGTTAACCTGCATTTTGTAAACCTTTATTTTATTTTTAGAAACGATCTTTTCTTCAAATAGTAATTTGGCTCTCCTTAGATTGTATGACATGTTCTAGGGTCAAATAACAGAAATGGCTGAGCACCAGGAAAGGTAGATGTAAAAGGGAGCCTGCCTGAAGACAGCTATACTCGATGGAGACAAAATATGCAATGATCATTATTTACTTGTTTCATCCTATACTCAGAATATTAATTTCAGTTTTTATTTATTTATTTTTTTTGATTTCTCAAGCAGGGTTTCTCTGTATAGCGTTTTAACTAACAGTGATCCACCTACCTCTGCCTCCCAAGTGCTGGGATTAAAGGCTTGCACCCCCACCACTGGGCTTAATTTCAGTTTTTAAATTTCAATAGCCAAGTAGAGATCATGCAATGCATATGTGAATAGATTAGCTGGGAAGAAATGAGCCATGCTGTGAAAAGATAACTGCATTTACTTGAATATTCATTTGAACAAATATTCGCCATTTACAGTAGGGTTTTCTTATAACTTACAGT
Organism: Acomys percivali; assembly: GCA_907169655.1. Lineage (NCBI taxonomy): Eukaryota > Metazoa > Chordata > Mammalia > Rodentia > Muridae > Acomys > Acomys percivali. The sequence goes on from CAJRSG010006196.1 coordinate 15,657, forward strand.
GACTCTCCTTTTTGAGTAGTTGGTAAATTTTTTTAGTTTATTTGACTAAGAGACACATAGTTTTAGCCCGAAGTTTTGCTTATTGTTCGTCTGTCTGCCTGTCCATCCATCCATCCATCCATCCATCCATCCATCCATCCATCCATCCATTTCTGAGTTGTTTATTATAAGCACTTGTCATTTGCCTGGCTGTGTCGACACCACTGGAAATATGAACAAATACTGTGAACAAAGTGTGACAAATGATTTTAATGGGAACCCCATGAAAACACCACTATGACAGCCTCAAACTGTTTTTATCCTTTCTTATTACATACAGGTTATTTGAAGATTTAGTCTGTTATTTGTAGAATCCTTTTTTCTAATCTTTCCTTTTAATAATGATCAAATATTTATCTTTTCCTATCTTGCCTATTTTGAGTAGTTTTTAAAAATTAGCACATGTGGTGGTTTGTGAGTGGTCTCTGTAGGTTCATAGATTTGAATACTTGGTCACCAAGGGAATGGCATTATTTGAAAGGATTAAGAAATGTGAAGTTGTTGGCCTAGGTGTGGCCTAGTTGGAGGAAGTACTTCACTGCTGGTAGGCTTTGAAGTTTCAAAAATCCAAGTGAGGCCCAGGGTTCCCCTCTCCCTGCTGCCTCAGGGTTCATATGTAGAACTCTCAGCTACTTCTCCAGCAACATATGCATCCTGCCATGGTTGCTGCCATAATGACTATGGACTAAATCTCTTAAACTGTAAGCAAACCCAATTAATTGTTTTCCTTCACAAGAACTGCTGTGATGACTAGGTGTAGTGACATAGGCCTTTAATCCTAGCACTTGGGAGCCAGAGGCAGCTGGATCTCTGACAGTTCAAGACGTCTGCTCTATGAAGCAATTTCCAGCACAGTCACTACACAGAAAATCCTTGTCTCTAAAACCAAATAAACAGAAAAGAGTTGCTGTGGACATGGTGTCTCCTCACAGAGTTAGTACACCGACTAAGACAGTATACAAAGTAGTAGATTATATTATAGCATTTTCATGTGTAGTTTTTTTTTGTTGCCTTTATCTTTAGTCCACTCTCTTGTCTACCTGACCTCTTCCTGCTGTTCCTTTTCCTCCACACAGTATCTCCTCCTCTGCTTTCATGTCACATAACTTTTTTCCAAAGGGAGGAATTCATGTTTTCAGTCCATTGTGGTAGGGAAGGTATGGCAATACAGTTTATGGCAGTAGGAAGGTGTGGTAGAGGTTGTTCACATCATGGTTGACCAAGAGGTGTAGTAAAGCAACTAGGAACCAGACATAATCTTCAAAGTCCTGCCTCTAGTAATTTACATCATTCTTAAAGGCTCTGACTCCTAAAAATTCTACAGATTCCCAAATAGCATCACCAACTAGGAAACAAGCATTTGTAATGTGAGCCTTTGTAGGATATTTCAGATTCAAACCATAGCAATGGCTATGTATATAATTAGTTAGGGACAGAGCTTCATTCTTTTACTGTTATTTAAACAAAGCATTTGTTTGTTTTGTTCAGAGGGCTAGACAGACTTTAAATTCCTGCACTAAGTGATTCTTTTACCTCAGTTTTCCAAGTAGCTGTTACCATAGTATGTCATATTATGATCATTCTATTACCCTTCCCCACTTACTCCTTCCCCTACCATGGTTCCTTTTTGGTTTTATGGCCTAAGTGCCCTACATACACAAAAATTAATAATTAGGATTGAAAAACTAGACAAATTTCTTTTTGTCTACTTGAGTCTAGGTTACTTTGCTTAATATAATAATTTCCATTTTCCTGAATATGTAAGGATTCACTTTTTTATGTCTGAATATAATTTTAGTGGCCTTTAAAAACCTGTTCTATAGTTACTTATGAATAGTATAGCAACAAACATGGATGTGCAAGCATCTATTGAATGATACACAGTTCTCAGGTATGTAGTACAAGCTGAGTATCTGGGTCATATGATAGTTCTATTTTTACTGTTATCAAAGTTTTCATGAAGCATGAAATCTTTATCTGTATCATTAAGGTTTTTTGATCTTTTTAATATGCTTAGGTGAGTGGCGGCAACCTGATTTACTCCTTAATCTAGTGCAACATGGGCTAGTTTTTGTGTCTTTTTGCAGTTGAGGTTTCAGCACTGAGAATGAATACATGGAAGTCTCTATATTTTAAAATGAAGGTTGTTTCTTGTCTCCATGATAATAAGAATGTGTTAGTTAGCTTTCTGTTTTGATATCAAGATGCCTGAGATGATAAACTTATAAAGAGAAAAGATTTATTTTGGGCTACAGTGGTGGAGGTTCCATCCCAAGATTGTTATACCACCGGTTTTTGCCCTGTGGTGAACATGTTGGACGGTAATAAAGTGACAGGGTTTTTGTTTGTTTGGTTGGTTTTGTTTTTTATTTTTGTTTCGTTTTGTTTGAGACAGGGTTTCTCTGTGTAACAGAGCTCTGGCTGTCCTGGTCTCTCTTTGTTGACCAGGCTGGCCGTGAACTCACAAAGATCTGCCTGCCTCTGCTTCCCAAGTCTTGGTTAACTTCACTAGCTGCCAAATGATAGATACAGACTAGGATTTATTATTAAGGTGTAGGAACTATGCTGGGAAGAGCTATGCTATTCTATTCTTATTACCCTGAAAACCTGCATAAAAGCCAAACACTTGCCAATCTGATGGCTCCTGGGGTGTTTCTGCTCCATTAATCTGTCCTCATGGCCATGCAACGATGGCAACTCCTTTCTCTCTGGCTTCCTCTCTGGTTTCCTCTCCGGCTGGTAACTCTTCTGCTCCTTCTCCTCTTCCCTGTCTTCAGGGTTTGATGACCCTTAGCCCAGGAACCTAAAACTCAGCCTATCTCTCTTCTGCCTAGTCATAGGCTTCAGCATCTTATATTGGCCAATCAAGGACAATTGGGGAACATTTCTTACACTACTTGGGTACAGGAAATGGTTCAACATTAGTAGCAAAGACTGTGGCAGGGCAGTAACCACATCTCAGGGCACTGAAATCAGCATCTGAAAACACAATGCTGGAGACCCTCTTCAAAAGGATGGTGTGTTTACAAAGAATGTTCAGTAGATCAACATTGCTTATCTTATGGTTAACAAACAAGGAAGAGGAAGAGAGGGTACAAAAATTTCTTTCCAGGGCCCAGCTTCAGTGACCCAAGGACCTTCCCCAAGGCTTTTAGTCATAAACGGTTTATTACATGCCAACACCACCACTGAGGGAACCAAGATTTTATCCAATTGGCTTGTGGGGAGGGAGGGTAAGTGCATAAGACATCAAAATTATAGGGAAAAAAGGTTGTGTTTATTTAGGGGTCTTTAGCTTTTCCTTCCCTTCACAGACGTGTGAGGGAGACTGGTATAGATTTAAGAAACTAAATAGAGCAAAGTGTACATTCATACAGTCACCTCTGGATGCTTGTGAAAAGGCAGAAAGACATTATGTATCCATAACTCTAGGAAGAGAATAGAACTTGCAGTGAAAGTTAATAAAATGTGGGCACTGCACCCTCAGAGCTCACAGGGTGTATAGACTGTTGTCTGACCTTTGCCCAGCAATGGTTGAATTAGGGGGCTGGAAATTTCGAGAACATCAAGGAAGAAAGAGAGGGTTGCCTTAGAAGCTCCTTAGAAGTGAATGCCTTGTTTCTCAAATTGATGATTTCCAGTGCATCAGCTAGATATTCAAGGAGTGACCCTCTCAAAAAAAAAAAAAAAGCATTCTGATTAGGTGTATGTAAAGAAGGTGAGGGGCATAAGGAACCTATGAGGGGTGAAAGTCAAGAGTAGAGGTAGAGTAGAGGTAAAGGTGGCCTTGCATTCCTTCAGCAACAGAGGAAGAAATGGCAGATTTCCACAAGAAGGTATGCTGTGGTCTCAATGTGCTTTCTCAAGTTCACACATTGGAACTTGATGAACAATGTGGTAGTATTAAGAGGTGGGGCCTTTTGTGACTCAGTTGAACTCCCCCCTTTGGCAATATGGGAGATTGAACCTGATCCCTCTTACAGTCAAAACAAGTGATCTACCACTGAGCTACAAACCTAGACCAAGGGTTGGGCCTAGGACTTTAGAGGTGGCTCTGTTCTTTCTATCTGTGACACAGAAGATCATAAGGGTTCCTTGTCTCTATAGAAAGCAACAATTCAAGGTACTCGAATGCAAGTGGCTTGGAAGCCAACTGGGCTCTACCACAGTCAGCAGGGAAATGATCCACGGGAGATAATGAATGAAACTCAGGCCAGCACCACTTTAACAGATATTGGGTCAAAAACTTCTAGAGTCTGACCAAGTGGTTTATTTCTCTTTACACATTTAAACACAGTAAAACTTTGGAGAAAAAAGTCTCCCTGTGGCAATTATCATAACACAGGTTCAGAGATGGCTACATAGACACTCCCTTGCAAAGAACATCTCTTTAGCCAAATGTCTATGACCTTAACCACAAGAATGAATTCCATTGACAGGGCTCAAGAATCTGGGCCTAGGGAGAAAGAATTTGTAATAAGCATAAAGAAGGATTCTATTGATTGAGAATGCAACACACAAGGGACCTCTTTCATAAAGATAGAGGCAAAACTCAGGATTAAGGCTTAAACAATGCTCAGGATTTGTGGGGAGTCAGGCGAAGGTGGATCCATAGAGTAATAAAAGAGCACCGGGCCATTAGACAGCCCCCACTCTAGTCTTGCAGGTGAACAGGTGTCAGTCATTTTGTTCCCTTGAAGAAAAAGCCTGCTTGTTTAACAATTCTGGGTTTTCTAATGCTTCCTCTAAACTATGCCTCTTACATCTACACAGCAAAGTGGCTGGCACATTGAGTTTGGTCTTCCTTCCTTCTAGAACTACAAGATAAATGTCTGTTGTTTATAAAGAAGCAAGTGTTTGGTATTTTCTTTTTGTTTTTCTAGACAGGGTTTCTCTGTGTAGGCTTGGCTGTCCTGGAACTTGATCTGTAGACGAGGCTGGCCTCAAACTCACAGAGATCCAAGTGCTTCTGCCTCCCAATTGCTGGGATTAAAGGCATGCACCACCACTGCCAGCTTTTTGTTTTTGTTTTTGTTCGTGTGTTTGGTATTTTGTTAAGCAGGATAGTGGATTTAAGGCAGCAGTTCAAATGTAATGCAGCAAGCTGTATTATGAGAGAAAGAACTGGCTTTTGTGCATTTCTGACAGGATTAGATAGTTAGGGTTATTGGAGTCACACTAGGCCACACTGAGCTGATAGAACAACAGAAGAAAGCCCTTGCCGCCCTTCACTTCTAGCCCAACAAAACTCCTGAAGGTCAGCCTTATTTCCAGATGGGCTATCTCCTTGCTGACATTGATTTTTGAGTTATTATATAGAGTTTCAGAGACCAATGCCAAAAGCACCTCAAGCATGAGTTTACTTGAGGTGGGGCAAAAACTGCCAGTGGAGGGGATGGACAGAGCTAAGGTAACATTACTTTTTATATTCCCAGTCCTTTTGACTATTTTATGTTTCACCATTTAAAGTTTGTTGATTAGAGAGGGCAAATTGTCATAAAGAGAGAGTTGATCTGGATCATATTCCTTTAAATAGTGTCTTCCCACCACCTATCAGGGAACTTTCCCAGAACTCAAACACAGAGTTCTGTGACCTTGCTGGAAATGACCTTCAATTCTCTATGCTTAGGGAAACCAAGTGGAGTTCTGATAGCCCGGGGTGGCTACCTTCACTTCCACGAAGCCCTTCATGACTCTCTAGATCCTAGCACTCAAGGATTGTTTCTACTGTGTGCACTTTGCATGGTGGTTTCCATTGCTGTTTTGTAAGTATCTTGAAATACACAGTGGCAGTTCCTATTTCATGATTGACTCTCCATCCTCTGGCATTGTGCTGGATGTTAGGAAGAGCACAATAATCCTTTGCAAAGAAATCCTTGACAACTGCCCTTTGTGGTTTTTCTCAATATCTCATAATGATAAATTTTATTTTAATCTGACCTCTAACCCTGACATTTAAGCTCTGGTTTCTCTTTATCTGAGAGGGATTTGAAGTTCATTTTAATCATATTTTTGTATTTCAGTGAAGGACTCTGCTATCCCATGAGACTCATGCCCAGACAATTCTGGTTCTTTGTGAGCACAAGCAGGAAACTTTAGTGCACATTCAACTGGAATGCATCGCCATCTTTATTTTTTAGTTGCTAAATTATATAGCAATGACTACAAAAAGCTAAAATTTAAAAACCTAATGTGACTACAAAAGAAAATTGATTTGAGTAATCACATCTTCTCTTGCTAAAGCATGCATCTGTATACAGTATCAGTGTTGAAGGCACATACTCAGTGATTTTTATTTTGTGGTAAGGCCTCACTCTAGCCCAGGCTGGTATGGAGCTTCCCATTCATCTGGAATAGCCCAAATTTTGTAACAATTCATTTTCCCCAGCCTCCTGAATGCTGGTGTTGCATGCATTGTGCATGCAATAGGATACCTAGCTAAATATTCAGTTTTAGTTTTTTATTTACCTTTCGAAAGTATTAATGCAGCATGTAAAAAAGGAGTGTATCTCTGAATTCCAATTATGACCAGGGTGAAAGAACAAAAACTTAGCAATAGAAGTTCATGTGCCACAAGCTTTATTCCTTCATCATCAACCTTCATATGGGAGAGGTAGATGCCCAGGAAGTCCCACCTCTCTATGAAGGATTAGGGCAGTTCACAGTTACAGGAGGATCCCAGGAGTCACACTTCCTATGGTGGGAGTCCTAACTAGGGCAGTACACAGTTACTGGAGGATCTCAGGAGTCACACTTTCCTTGGTCGGGGTCCTCATTCCCATCTCCTCCCTGAAGGGTTACCTGTAGTTAACTGTCAGTTGCAGGAGAGTTCCATGAGTCCCACCCCTGTCCTACCTGACGGTCTAGGACAGCTGACAGTTGTTAGAAGGGAAGTCTTTGAGCTCTCCTGCCTAGAGGCTCAACCCTCCCTGAAGTACTACTGGCTGTTAACTGTAGTTCAGAGGTCCATGAGGCCCAACCCCTCCCTGAGGAGCTAGAAGAGTTAACTGAAGTTAGAGAATGAACACAAGAACATGCCCCATGAGGGGCTCCTGAGTTCCTACCCCTGCCTCATAGTTGTTGGGAGAGGAGAGGTAGCCTTTTTTTCCCAGGTAGCCAAAGAAAAGTCATCCTTGCTCTAGTAAATAACTTCTTACCCATGCTTAAGCCAGAATACTCTTATTAAAAACTGAGTAGGGCCAAGCAGTGGTGGCACACGCCTTTAATCCCAGCACTCTGGTAGGCAGAGGCAGGTGGATCGCTGTGAGTTCAAGGCAAGCCTGGTCTACAAAGTGAGTCCAGGACAGCCAAGGCTACACAGAGAGACCCTGTCTCTAAAATTAAACAAACAAACAAAAACAAAAAACAAAACAAAACCAAATCAAACTAAACCAAACCAAACCAGAACAAAACAACAACAACAACAACAAACCAAACTCAGTGGGTCATACAAAGATAAGAAAGAAGGAATGGAACTTGGAGAGAAAAAGAATTCTAGTGAGAAAGGAAGGAAGATGAGGGAGAGGTTAAAATGAATAAACATTAAACAATTAAACCAGGACTTGATCTTCAGAACTTCTACTCATTCTGTCTGGCCTCTTTCTGTTGCATGAAGACACACCTGTACATGAAAAGAAGGGAACAGGCTGTCTGCAGCTGACCTGGCAGTCAAATATATTTTCAATGGCAATCACAAGAAAGGCAAAACCTCCTTTCTTTCTGGGTGGGAAAATAATGAATAATCACATCCTTTTGATAATTAGAACGATCAATTCATTAATTCTGAGCGATGGTTTTTTACTTGTTGGGACTAATGGTCCATCATTTTACTTCCCAACACCTGGTATACACAGCTGGCAAAATGAGATATACTGCCCTCATCTGGTCTCTGTTCACATCTAATAAATACACTTGGCTCTTGATTCTGGCTCAGAAAAGAAAAAAAATAGTTATACCTTCCACCAGCAGCTATGGAGGCTGAGGTCTTCTTCAATGGAAGAATGAATTTTTCAGTGTAATTTGTTCATGATAGTATGTCAGGATTGAGAAACAGAGTGTCTGACCTTGCTGAAATAGCAAGTGTCATCAGAGCCTGCCTGAGTCACAGCTGGCCTGGCCTCAGTATATTAAAATTAAAAAGATCCTTTTCTCCATTTAGTCTGCAGAATGTGAATTATATCGCAGTTCTATTTGTTTGAGATCTCAGCTAAAAGCTGAATATATTTAAAGATGTTGAGTCCTCTAATTTCTTATCCAGTGAATATTCTGGCCTTAGATTATACGAAAATCTTCCATATGAATATTTTTTTAATTTCAGAGCATATTTGCCATGCTAAATCCACCATCAGACAAATATAACAACACCCTATACATGTGCCTTAATAAGAAAGAACTCTAGGTTATATATTTGTTTAATTATTTATCCATTTCTTAGAATTTTTCAAGACAGAGTATTTCTGTGAAACAGCCCTGGCTGTCTTGGAACTCATTTTGTAGACCAGGCTGGCTTCAGACTCACAGAGACCCACATGCTTCTGCCTCCCAAGTACTGAGATTAAAGACGTATGCTACCACTACCACCCAGATGTACATAGATTCATAAAAAAGACATATCACATTGTGTGGGTGTGGGTGTGCTAATGTAACTTCCAGGATCATTTTTTCAGAGTTACTGTTTAAGGATTGGTTAATATATTCAGTTTATGAATAACATGCAAATATTTCTACCTCTTCTTCCTGTATGATGCAAGCCTGTACAGAGATTGGCACTCCTTGTCCCAGGTCTCATCCCCGCAGCAGAAAACCTACTGTTAACATAGTGTGACCACTAGTATGCATGCTGTGTTTCCTAGACAAATTCAGACCTTGAAAGTTTTGTCTAGGAGGCTAGACAGGACCTGGCATTGTGAACTGTGATAGTCAGCAGAAAAGTGGCAGGAACCCTGAGTGCTAATACTTGCTCGTGGCCATTGTTCTCTGTGGACTTGGAAAAAAATCACTTCAAATCTGGCCTTCATCTTTTATCTGTAAAGAAGGAGATCAGCTACATGTTCTCTAAAGTGTTATAATTCTACAATTCTGATTTCTAGAATTTGACTTATCTGTACTACACCAAAGTAAAGGGTTCATGTGTCTGGAACTTTACAAGGCTACCTCAGAGCTCCTGATACTTGACATATTTATGTCATGTCTATCAAATATCAGTCACTTGCCCCTAATTCTTTTCTCAATTCCTCCTAGACCAAGCTGTTCCTGGTCTCTAATTCATATCTGCTTTTTGTTTTTAATAACCCACTGAGTGCAGTTTGTGCTTTCCCATATACTCATGGTTTTGGGAACATCCACTGCAGTGTGGTCAATATATCACAAACCATACCCTTAAAGAAAAATGACTACATTCCTCTCCCTGGTCCCCATAGTCTTATAGTGGTATCATAATGTAAAATGCTTTTAGTATACCTTCAAAAGTTCCTATTGTCTTATGCAACACTGTTTAAAAGTCCAAAGTCTCTTGGGATATGGAGCGATTGCTGATTGGTTAAGAGATCTTGCTCTTGTAGGAGACCCAGGTTCAGGTCTCAGGATCCACATGATGGATCACAGCCATGACACCAGTTTCAAGAATCCAATGCCCGAGTTCCAAGATGGTGTCACCTATCTCGCACTGTATCTGATCTACTGCACGGAGACCAGGGACCAGATTGGGAGCCACAGACTGCAAGAACTGGAGAACTCTAGGTTAGTAGGTTCCTGCACAGTGTAGACCACAGGCAGGCTTCACCCCAGGCCAAACAACAGCCCACGGAGGCCTTGAACATACTCTCCAGACTTTGGAAAGTAACCCACCTGCAGATTGCAGCAGGCCTCTATAAGCCAGGCACAGTGTGTGCGACTGTGGAACACCAGAGCCCCTGGCCTTGGAATGACTCAGAGAAACAAGTGAATCTGTCCTCAGACACCCCCACCCACCCCACCCCAGTCCATGGGGAGTCCTGGAGGCTGCAGCTAAGCCCACTGTACCCAGAAACAGCGTGCACGATCTGGCTGGATCGGGCTTAGCCTGGCAGCCGGCCTCAGTGGACCGATCTCGCAAAAGTGGGCTGATAGAACCTGGCCAGGAGAGTCCCCACAGCCCAGCAGGGACTTCCACGCTCGTGGGAGAAGCTGGACCGGCCTGAGGGTCTGGAAGGGGGTCTGAATTATGGCCACAGCTCAGTGGGACTGAACCGCCAAAGGTGCACAATCTAGGCTGGTCTGCTCTCTAGATTGCTCCAGGTAGGAACCTGTCAAAGGCCACAGCGGTCAGGGCCTGGGCGATTGGGCAAACAAAGCCACAGTCCCCACAGCCCGGCAGGGACTCCCACGCTTGTGGGAGAAGCTGGACTGCCCTGTGTGTCTGGAAGGGAATCTGAGTTGCAGCTCTGGCTCCTTGGAACTGAGCTGTCAAGGTTGTGCAATCTAGACTGGTCTGCTCTCTAGACTGCTCTGGGCAGGAAACTGTCTGGCAACCAGGGTGGTCTAGGCCTGGACAATTGGACAGATAAAGCCACAGTCCTCACAGCCTATTGGGGACTCGTGGGAGAAGGTGGACTCCCCTGGGTATCTGAAGGGGAGTCTGAGTTGCAGCTGCAATTAATTGAGACTGAGCAGCCAATGGTGAGCTGTCTAGACTGTTTCACTCTCTAGACTGATCCAGACAAGAACCTGTCTTTGGACCAGGGTGGTCAGGGCCTGGACTATTGGGCAGATAAAGCCACAGTCCCCACTGCCCAGCGGGGTCTCCTACATGCTTGGGAGAGGCTGGACTTCCCCGAGGGGTTGGGACAGAAAATTAAACAGCACCTCCCCAGCACAGGTAGTCTGAATTCCCTCAGTAGCATAAATAAAATCAGGCAGAATCCTACCTCTGGTGACTCAGTCAGGAGCTTAAGGTATAGAACAAAGTCTCTTGGAGCAGAAACCAAGTCCTCTGCCTGTTCCAGAGAAGAACTCCCTCATTTCCACAGGCAAGGGCACATGACATATAATCACTCACCAGCTACTCACTCTCTATAACCAGTGAGTAACACCAGAAGCTACCATCCAACATCAGAGATAGCAAGATGATTAAAGGACAACGTGAGAATGCAAACAACAAAACCAAAAAAAAAACTCGTCAGCCCCAGATCCCAACTATCCCAAAGAAAGTAACCCTGAGAACTCAAACACAATCAAAATACAAGAAAATGACCTCAAATCCTTAGTAATGAAGATGGTAATGGAGGAAAAGAATAAAATCCATAATCAAATGCAGGAGGAACCTGCCAAACACATGGAATACATAAAGGAGGCCTATAGAGAGGCACCGGAAAAAATTCAGGACAATACCAACAAAGAGATGAAGGAAATAAATAAAACAGTTCAATATCTGAAGATGGAAATGGAAACAGTGATACAAGCACAGACAGAAAAAAAAAAAGGGAATGAGAGAACTTAGAGAAGAAAGTAAGCAACAAAAAAGTGAGCTTTTCTAATGGAATCCAAGAAATGGAGGAACGAATCTCAGGACTAGAAGATACAATTGTAGAACTCGAAACAACCATCAAAGACAATGCTAAATCTGAAAAATTCCTGACACAGAATATGCAAGAACATCATGAAAAGACGAAGCCTGAGAATAATAGGTATTGAGGAAAGAGAAGAGACGTGACTCCAAAACCCAGAAAATATCCTCAACAAAATCATAGAAGAAATTTTCCCCAATTTAAAGAAGGAGATGCATATAAACATACAAGAGGCCAATAGAACACCAAATAGAATAGACTAGAAAAGAAAATCTTCCCTCCACACAATAGCAAAAACACAAAATATACAGAACAAAGAAAAAATATTAAAAGCAGCAAGAGAAAAAGGCAAGGTAACATACAATGGCAAACCCAGCAGAATCATACCCGGCTTCTCAGCAGAGACCATAAAAGCCAGAAGGGCCTGGACAGAGGTCCTGCAAACCCTAAGAGAGCACAGATGCCAGGCAAGACTACTATACCCAATGAAACTATCAATAACCATTGATGGAGAATACAAAATAATCTATGACAAAAACAAATTCAAACAGTACCTATCCACAAATCTGGCTTTACAGAAGTTACTAGATGGAAAACTCCACCCCAAAGGGACAAGCCACAACCAAAACTACACAGGAAATAGATAACTGCACCATCACAAAAACTCAACCACACAAACTCTCTACTGTAACCAACATCAAAAAAGAAGAGATTGAACAGTCACTTGTCACTAATATCTCTCAGAGTCAATGGTCTCAACTCTCAAATAAAAAGACACAGACAAACTGAATGGATGCATAAACAAGATCCAACATTCTTCTGCATTCAAGAAACACATCTCACCCACAAGGACAGACATTATCTCAGAGTAAAAGGCTGGAAAAAATATACCAAGCAAATGGCCACAAGAAGCAAGCAGATATGTCCATTTTAATATCTAACAAAATAGAGTTTCAACCAAAATTAATCAAAAGGGATGAGGAAGGACACTTCATACTCACAAAAGGTAAAATCAACCGAGAGGACATCACAGTTCCGAACATCTATGCTCCCAATACAAGGGCACCCACATTTGTAAAGGTGCTCTTAAAAAAGCTTGAACCACACATCGATCCCCACACATTAATACTGGGAGACTTCAACACCCCACGCTCATTGAAGGATAGGTCATTGAAAGAGAAACTAAGCCGAGAAATAACATTATTAACCAACACCATGAAGCAGATGGATCTAACAGATATTTATAGAACTTTTCATCCAAACACAAAGTATTATACCTTCTTCTCAGGACACCATGGAACCTTCTCCAATATTGATCACATAGTAAGTCACAAAGCAAGCCTCAACAGGTTCAAGAAGACTGCAATAATACCTTTTATCCTATCAGAACACCATGGTCTAAAGCTGGACTTCAACAACAAGAGAAATAACAAGAAGCCTACACACACATGGGAACTAAACAACTCTGTACACAATGGCATCTGGGTCAGGGAAGAAATAAAGAAAGAAATTAAGGACTTCCTGAAATTCAATGAAAATGAAGGAACAACATACTCAAATTTGTGGGACACATTTAAAGCGGTGCAAAGAGGAAAATTTATAGCACTAAGTGCCTTTATAAAGAAACTGGAAACATTCCACATAAGCAAACTAACGACACATCTGGAAGTCCTATGTCCTCTTCTAACCTCTGAAGGTGTGTAGTGTACATATAAACATGCAGGTAATATACTCATCCATATTAAGTAAAAGTAAATAAACCTTTTTAAATACGCAAAGTTTCTTCTAGTACTTAAGGCAAAGTCTCAACTGTAACCGGCTATAAAATCAAAAAGCAAATTACATACTTCCAACATATGTTTGTACAGAGTATCTACTGACATCCCAAAAGGGATGAATCAGATTATTGTGAAGAAATACTGGACCAAAACAGACTGAAACCCAGCAGGAAAAACTAAATCCTGTAGTTCCATCTCCAGTGTTTGGGACTTTAATTTCAAAGGGCTTAAATGCTTCTGTAACTCCACCTTTATGGCCTGAAACATCTCTCTCTCTCTCTCTCTCTCTCTCTCTCTCTCTCTCTCTCTCTCTCTCTCTCTCTCTCTCTCTCTGTCTCTCTCTCTGTCTGTCTCTCTCTGTCTCTCTGTGTCTCTCTCTGTCTCTCTCTCTGTCTCTCTCTCTCTCTCTCTCTCTCTGTCTCTCTCTCTCTTTCTGTCTCTCTCTCTCTCGGACTGGTTTTATTCCCTATATTCTTTTGTGTATGTCCTTTGCAGACTACTCATATCTGGCTTCTCCAACATCCTTGTGACCCCACTGTAACTCAGACTTTACTTTCACAGCTCGCTTTATTTATTTATTTATTTATTTATTTATTTATTTATTTATTTATTATTCAATAGCCTCTCAGGGCCACTTGCTCTCAGGATTCATATAGAGATTACCCTGCCACAATCTTCTTGGCTTTAGCAGCCCTTTGAAACAGCAAAAAAAAATTATGACTGTTGCTCTTTTATCCTTCATGCCTCTAAACCCAGAACTCCAATGATAGCACAATGAGGTTAGCTATACATTACTTATTTTTGCATAGCTATAATAAAACACCATAAGCAAGGCAAGTTGTACAAGAAAGAGTTTATTTGAGCTTATGACTCTGGAGTTATGTTCTATAATGCATGCAAGATGGAGCAGCAGCTGAGAGATCATATCTTGAACTGCAAGCAGAAAGCAGAGAGAGCCCTGGAAATGGCATGAGGTTTTGCGACCTCTCAGGCCATTACCGAGTGTTATAATTCCTCTAGCAAATCCACTTCCTAAATCTGCTCTATCAGTGCCATCAGCTGGGGGACAAAGAATTCAAATGCTAAGATTTTGGGGACATCTCACTCAAATGACCATATTCTAGTTCCTGGCCCCCATAGGCTCCTGGTTATATCATAATGGATTTAGTCCTACTTTTAAAAGCCCCCATAGTCTCTCAGTCTCAACACTGTTTAAAATTCCAAAATCTCTTCTGAGACTCAAGGCAATGTCTTAACTATAAAATAGAAAATTACATATAATGGCACAGTATATGCATTGCCATTCTAAAAGAATGAATGAAAGCATAGTGAGAAAATACTAGACCAAACCAAACTGAACCCAAGCAGAACAATCACCAATTCCTATAGCCCCATGTCTGATGTCTATGAAATTAATTCTGAATGCTTAGATGGCTTTGCCCTTCTAGCTTTGCTTCTTGTAATGTAAGTTTTTATTTTGGGATGTTTTTACTCCACATATTCTGCTATTCTTGGTCGATATTTCATAGCTCTAGCATCTCCAACAGCTTGCAGTCTCCGCTGCCACACGTTTCACTTTAATAGCTTCATGAAATAGACTCTCAAGGCCTCCACATAGGTACTCTCCTGCCACACATTGCCTGGCCTTATTGGCTCTCTGAAACCATGGAGGAAGATGTCATGACATCTTAAACTCATATCTTTCATGACTCTAAAGTCAGAATCACATAGATAACACTGTTAAATTTGGCTACCAGTTTCAAATGAATTTCCCCCATCCTGATCATATTTGCAGTAACTTCTTAATTGTTCCCATTTAGGTCCAGAAATTATTCAGTTCTTTTCATTAACAATTGGAAGATTAGCCAGGTGTGGTGGTGCATGCCTTTAATTCCAGCACTCGGGAAGCAGAGGCAGTCGGATAGTTGTGAGTTCGAGGCCAGCCTGGTCTACAAAGGGAGTCCAGCATAGTCAAAGCTACATAGAGAAACCCTGTCTCAAAAAACCCAACAAACAAACAAACAAACAAAAACAGTTGGAAGATTATCTGGGTGGGATCTTGCCCTGAGATTACCCTTTCCTGCATTCCAGTGCCTTTTAGCACAAGCTTTGGATGCAAAATTAGGTTTCCTAGTGCTCTTCTTCTCTTCAAACACTTCATTTTATACTTATCTTTTGTGCTCTACTTCCTCTTTTATTGTACATACACAAAAGAGGGATTACTAATGACTATGTGACAGAGTCAACATTAGACCATCTTGAAATCTCTTCTACCAAAGTAATTCTTTTATTACTTTTAAATTTAGCTTCAGGCACATTATTAGGTCATGGTAAAAAAGCAACCACATTTTTGTCACAAGAACAGACTATAGCCCAATTTCTAAAATTGTTTTCTTCTCAGACCTCTTGAGCCAGGCTATACAATCTCCATTGCTTTATGCACTGTGTTCCAGGATCTTCCTAGGATGGCCCATTAAGTCATGCTTACAGCATCAGACCATTTTATTTAGTCCCAAAATTGTTCACATTTCTTCAAAAGCAGCAGGTTCTTCTCTTCAATATCTTACTCTTGGTGCCAACATCTATATTAGTTACTGTCCTATTGCTCTGATAATACACCTTGGTCAAGGAAATTTATTAAAAAGTTTATTTTGTCTTATGATTCCAGAAGGTTAGAGTCCATGATGGCAGAGTGAAGGTATGAAGGCCCAGGCCGCAGTGGAAAGTTCATATCTTGAACCATAAGGAAGAATCCAAGAAAACATACTGGAAATGGTGTGAAGCTTTAGAAACAGTAAAGCTTATCCTCTATTACCTACTTCCTCTGGCAAGCCCACATTTTGTAGTCCTACCCAAAAAGTACATGCTGTCAATGTGGGATCAAGTATTTAAGTGCTTAAGACTATGGGGGACATCTCATTAAAGCCACTATTACCATACATTGACATCTTGGAATGGCTCCTCGGCCTTGGCACCTTGAATGATATTTGTAGCAGAATTTGTTTGTTTTTGGGTTTTTTTTGAAGGAGTAGGTAATTTATTAGGCTCTCTTTTACAATAGAGAAGCTTAGTTGGGTGAGATCTTCCCCTGAGGATACCCTTCCTTTCATCCCAATATATCAAGTCTCTCCTTAATGGACCAAACTTCTTAACAATTACAGCCTCTGTTTTAGCACAAACTGCCACTGTAACATTAAATTTGCCATCATACTATTTTTCCCTAAAACCTTTTCTTTCTTTCTTCTTCATTTGCTCTTTTTCATTGTATATCTATGCAAGAGTCATTACTAATAGCCATGCAACATTCAATATTAGACTGTCTTCCAATCTCTTCTGCCAAAGAAATTAGTCCAGTATTTAAGAAATTTATCCTCAGGTAAGTCTCTACTTTTCTCCTCCTGCCAACATGGAGAATGAACTGTCCATTGGCTACGTCTGAACAGAGGGTCTAGGTTGTCCTGCAACACACTTCTATCTCTTGGGCTGGTTTAACACTTGATGTGCAGCTTTTTTTTTTTCTGAGACAGAGTTTTCTGTATAACAACCTTGGCTGTCCTAGACTCACTTTGGTGACCAGGATGGCCATGAACTCACAGGAATCCACCTGTCTCTGCCTCCAAAGTGCTGGTCTGAAGCTCTTTTTGGTAGGTATCCTATGCCTCTAGCATCTCCAACATCTTAGGGTCTCCGAGGCAATTCAGGTTTCACATTCACAGCTTCATACAATGTCCTCTCTGGCTCTCCATGCAGGGATACCCCTGACACATGCCTGGCCTCAGTGGCCTAAGGAAATTCCATACCTTCTTTTTCATATTTTTGATTCTAAAGCAAGGAACACCTAGCAGAAACTGACAAGTTCATCTGCTTGCTGGGGCTGGAACTTAGTTCCTTATTCAAATAAGTTGGTATCAGCTTTCTGTTTGTGATGGTTTCCTTTACTGCTTACACAAGTTGGAAGCTTAGCGGGATGGGGTCTTTGTGCTAGGTATGCCTTTTATTCCATTCAATATCAGGCTTTTCTTTAAACTTGTTATTGCCTTGAGCACTGGATTTGGCTTTACTTTACATTTCCTGGTATTCCTTTTTATCCTCAAACTGTGCATTTTGTATTTATGCTTGCTTAGCTTGTTCCTTTTCATTATAAATCTGCCTAGGAGTGAGCACTAATAATTAAGCAACAGAGTCAGCACTAGGCTGTCTTGAAATCTTCTCAAACAATGCCATCAATCCAAAATTGATTAATTTATCTTCCATCATATTTTTAGGACAAGGGCAGAAAGCAGCCACATTTTTTTGCTAAAATATTGAAAGAATGGTCTCTGAAACTCCTTGACCTGGGGCCCATATGTCAAATTGCTCTCAACACTATCTTCCATGGTTATCAGGATGACGCAGTAAACCACCACTTAAAGCATCCAACTGTTTTTGTTTTCCAAAATTCCAGTCTTTCACACTCCTTTAACAAATCGCATGGTTTTCCTTCAACCAAGGAATTGCCTTGGTGATGATGTCTCTTCACAGGAGTAAAAAAGTGATTTAGACAGGTACTTTGAATGAGAATGCCCTCCATAGCCTCATGTATGTGAAGGTTTGTTTTCCAGTTGGTAGACTGTTAGGAAGTATTAAGAGGTCTGGCTTTGTTGGAAAAGGTGTGTCATGGGGGAGAGGATGGACTTTGAAGCATCAAAAGCCCTCACCAGTCCCAGTATCGCTCTGCCTGCTCACTGAGGATCAGGACATAGGCTCTTAGGTATTGCTCCAGAGCTATGTCTGCCTGCCTATTCCCATGTTCCCTACAGTGATGGCTATGGACTAATCCTCTGAAACTGTAAGCAAGTCCACAATTAAGTGCTTTCTGTTATAAGTTACCTTACTCATGGTGTCACTTCATAGCAGCAGAACAGTAATCAAGTAAGTAAGTAGGAAAGACACAGGGAGAAAAAAGAGGAGAGAGAGAGAGAGAGAGAGAGAGAGAGAGAGAGAGAGAGAGAGAGTTTTTAAATGAATTGAGATAATTCATTATTTTCAAGGGCTACACTACCTGAAGTGCTAAGAATAGTTTTTAAGGTGAAAGAAAATGACACCATATTATAACTTGGAGCTAAAAAACAGAATGAAGACCACTTCCTGGTGTGATAATTGGTTTTCTGAGTGTTTGTTTTTTGTAGATTTATTTATTTTATTATTTTATGTGTGTGAAGGTTTTGCCTGAATGTATGTTTCTATGTGTACCACCGGAATGCCTGGCACCCATGCAGATCAGAAGAGGACATCAGATCCTCCAAGACTCATGTTACAATTGGTCATAAGCCATCATGTTGGTGCTGAGATTTAAACCTGGGTCCTCTGAAAAAACAACAAAGGATTGTAACCATTGAGACAACTTGCCCAACAAGTATCCTGTGTTTTAATAAATACTTTGTGATTAAATTAGGATCATCAGGATCATTTCTCCATCCTGAGCACACTTGGGGGAAAATCCTCAATATGGCCATGATATGCATACTTGGTATGAGTCAACTACTCACAGAAATAGAATTAATAGGATATAGAAAAATGATACATAAATTTTATTATGGTAATGGGCTGAGAAAATTATGGAAGATGTGAAGTCTCATGGTATGATGCCATCTCTATGTTGGAATCAAATACATCTGTATTCTCTGTGATTTGTGTTTGCTGTTAAAAATGTGATCTCTCAGATAGCTTTCCTGATCCTGCTACCATGCCTGTCACTTGCTGCCATACTCTACTGCTATCTTGGATTCCTCTTGCATCATAAGCCAAAATAAACCGTGTTGTTAAGTTGTCTTTGGCCATGATGATTTATCATAGTAACAGGAAAGTAATTAGTGCACTATGCATAGAAGTTGATACCAGGAAGAAAGTGTTGCTGTGAAGAACCTGACAATGTTGTTTTGGAGAAATTCAGAAGATTTGAAGCCTTGGACTAGAAAAGTCACTGAATGTTGTAAGCATGACTCAATGGGCCATCCTTGTAGAAGCCTGGAAGACAGAAGTGCTGACAGCAAAATGGTCTGTAAAAGTCCAACTCAAAATTTCAGAGAGAGAGAGAGAGAGAGAGAGAGAGAGAGAGAGAGAGAGAGAGAGAGAGAGAGAGAGAGAGAGAGAGAGAGAGAGAGAGAGAGAGAGAGAGAGACAGAGAGAGAGAGAGAGACAGAGACAGAGACACAGAGACAGAGACAGAGAGAACCAAAGATATCCTTGTCCTAATAACTTGCCTGAAGCTAGATTTAAAAGCACAACAGACTAATTTCGTTGGTGGAAAAAATTTCAGGACAACATTATACTGAATCTATGGAACAGTTGTTAATGATTTACTCAGTTGTTAATGTTTTTTCAGTCTACAAAGAAAACACAAGGAAATCAGACAGAAAGGAATGTAAGATTGAACAGTTTGGAGAGACAGAACATTAAGGATGATTTAGTGGTTTTTTTTTTTTAATCAATGTATTCACATTACATCCCTATTGCAGGCCCTTCATCTCCTCCCACACTCTACCTCCCTCCCACACTCTACCCCCATCCCCTCCCTTCCCCCTAACAGGGCTGCCTTGCCTGGCCTCAGTGGATGTGTCCTGATGTGTCTTGATGTGCTGAGGTTAGTTGTTAGGGGGAAGGGATGAAAAGCATTCAACAGAGTCCATGTCATAGACAGCACCTGCTCAACTTACAAGGGGACCTACATGAAGATCAAACGGCCCATCAGTTACATATGTGTAGGGGGCCTAGGTCCAGTCCATACATGGTTTGCCCTGCTTGCAGAGTGTGCAGAAATAAGGATGGAGTGGAGACTGAGAGAATATCCAACCAATGCCTGGCCCAAATTGAGACCCACCCCATGGGAGAGAGCCAACCCATGACGCCATAAATGATACTCTTCTATATTTAGAGACAGGAGTCTAGCATAACTGTCCTCTGAGAGCTCCCCCAGCATCAGATGCTGAGACTCAAAGCCAAGCATTAGGCAGAGTGCTGGGAGTCTGGTAGAAGAGTGAGAGGAATGGTAGAAGAACCCAGAGGGGTCAAGGCCTCCACAAGAAGACCAACAGAGTCAATTAGCGGAGACCCATGGGGGCTTACAGAGGCAGAAGCACCAATCAAAAAGCATACATTAAGTGGTACATGCCTGTAATCTCAGCACTAGGGAGGCAGAGATTGGTGGATTGCTGTGAATTCAAAGCCTGTCTGGTCTACAAAGTGAGTCCAGGACAGCCAAGACTACACAGAGAAATGTTGTCTTGAGAAACCAAAAAGGAAAAAAAAAAACAAAATCCAAACAACAAAACAAAAACAAAAGAAGAGAGAATCTTAGTTATAGCCAAGGCATCTGCTTAAAAAAAAAAAAAGGCTGTAATTACTAAAGGGATTAAAGCCATTATAGAGAGGCTTGCTCTGCCTTGGATCAGAAGGAAGGCCCCCAGGACACAGGATTATACCCAGATAAGTCTGTTAGATAGTTTTATTTCTACTTGATACAAGCTAGGGTCATCTGAAGAGAGGGAACCTAAATTGAAAAAAGCCTCCATAAGATCCAGCTATAAGGCATTTTCTTAATAAGTGATTGGTGGGGGAGTGCCCAGCCTAGTGTGGGTGGTGTCATTCATGGGATGGTGGCCTTGGGTTCTATAGGAAAGTAGGCTGATCAAGCCATGAAGATCAAGGCAGTACATGCTGAGGCCAAGATGCTTGTGGCAAAAGAATCTTTGCACTGTGAAAAGGCAGGGGACTCTGGGAGGCTATTGGATGAAACTGCAAAAGTAAAGTCTAGTTTGCAGTGGAGACAAGATGTTGGAGGTTCCAGAGCCATGAAATAGCTACCAAGAAGAAGAACTATGCACAGGGAATGGAGCCAGACCAAGCTAGAGATCTATATTGCCGGCAGCAAAGCTAGAGGGACAGAGGCATCTAAGTCCTTTGACAGACAGTGGACACAGAGCCATTGGATTTGGTATTTTCTCTGCTAAGTTTTAGTCTTCATTATTTCTTCACTATACCTTTGTTTCATTATTTTGAAATACAATGTGCCATTGTATATTGGAAGTATGTAACTTACTTTTTGATTTTACAGTGAAATACAATTAAGAGATTGCTTTCAGTTTCTGTCTTAGTTTACTTTGTGTTGCTATGGCAAAACACCATAGCCAAAAGCAACTCAAGGAAGAAAGGGTTTATTATAACTTTACAGCTTACAGTTTTACAGTCTTTTCCAAAGTCAGAGCAGGAATCTTGAGGGCATGGAGGAATACTCCTTGCTCCCTATGGCTTCTTCTGGCTAATTTCTTATACAACTCAGGGTCAATCTATGGCCAGAGTGGCATTGCACTCCTGTGCTGGGTCCTCCCACAACACTCATTAACCAAGGATACGCCCTATAAACTTACCTACAGGCAATCTGTTGGAGACATAATTTCCAATTTCCAGATAAATAGCTTCTGTCAAATTGACAGTTCACCTCTTGCTTTGTGTTTGCTGTTAAATGTATAATTTCTTAGCTTCCTGCTCATGCCACTGTGGATGCTGCTTGCTCATATATCTCTACCACACCGTGATAAATTTCGATACATCTGGAACCACAAGCCAAACAGTTTCCTTTGGTCATTTTTAAAATAACAATAGCAGAAAAGTAGCTAACACACACCCATTCTCCACAAAGATTAGGAAACCCTGGGGAAGAAAAGGCAGAGGGTCTGTAGTAGCCAGAGATTGGGGAATACTTCTGTGAAATAATGTCTTCTGGACATGACAGGGCCATTGTGTTTATGAACTTACAGCAACCACGGTTGTCTGAAGTATACCTGTAGAGGATTCAGCCAGTTACTATTTTAGCATGGATGGGGGAGGGACTCACTTTACTCCTAACTGAAGAGCTATTGGCAGTTGATAGCTGTTAGGGGAGGGAGAATACATTTTCTTCAAGGGCGTGTTTCTTCATAGAGTTTACCATGTTCCAGTGGAAGTCACACACACACACACACACACACACACACACACACACACACACACAC